>VXAA01000779.1:716626-752032 GCA_013399115.1 Anseranas semipalmata
GAATGTGGTTGTAGAGCGTGGATTAGAAATAGGCAAGAAGACCATGCCACCTGCAGGTGCTGGAGAGAGGGTGCGTTTCTCAAGTGTCCAGCACTGGCAGAGCTGCTGAGCTGCCTCTCACATTGGTTTGCAGGTGATCAAGCTACACATGCCCAGTTCTTTTTCATACTTAAGCAAGTGAAAGGCATGAAATATGTTAGAGATCGTTCTTGCAGAACTTCCACGCTAATCTTGACTAGATATAAGTGAAATGGCTCAGATGGGAGTACAATTTTCCTTTTCGTTACCTTCACAAAAGAAGTGCATGCAGCCCTAGGTCTGAGGTTCCCCAGGGGCCAGAATTCAGACACTTTGGTGTATTGATTTATGTATTAGCTGATGCTCTGCTCTCAATAAGTCTGATTTCTCCCAGTATGCCTGGGAGGTAAAAAGATAGAGCTGTATTTCCACTAAGGTTGAACTGGTACAGAGGTCAGGAAATCCGTTCAGGTTTTTGACTGCCCACTGTTGTGTTTTTAGGTGTTTGTGACTCTGCTCAGTCTGACCCCCAAACTTGTCAGGTTGCAAAAATAATGTAGTAGCATTGCCAGAAGCAAAGCTGCTTCTCAAGTTTGAGGCTGCCTACAGATAAACCTTGAAAACAATGAGAGAGCATGGATGGGAAATGATTTAAGGAGAACAAAACAAAGCAATGGAAGACAGCATGTGTTGCTAATTACCTGCCATTCTGATTTCTGAAGTAATTTTTCATCCATGAGCTATGTGGTCAAATGTAGCAGCAAACCAGGAGTGTACGTTCTAGCTTGTGGGCATGTTAAATGCTGGGAATTGACATTATGTCATTGTTGCTACAGGTCTCCCATTTAGAATCGTTGTGCTGTAGCTTGGGGAATGCTGCTGAGGCTGGACAGTTTCATCATAAATTGTAATTGCATAAAGATGATCTGCACTAGCTCTGCAGACTCAATTTTCACATGTAACTGGCAGCAAAAAGAAGGCTCAGAACAATTATCTGGTATTAATTATGTCAAAGGCTTTTTGGATTCTCCTCATCTTTAAAGTCTCAGTTCTTGACACGATCAGAGATCTGCGTTCAGGAAAAGGAGCAGGGGGGAAGGTATCATGGTCTTTCAGCAGCTTTAGCCAGAAGCTGATTTGTGCACCTGGCATGGTAGAACTTCCTTTGGCAGTATTAGCCCTTGAGGTCTCGTGAGCTCCAAGTATCGTGTTGGTTGGTCAGCAGCAGCTGGGCCTGGAGCTTGGTGCTGGGCTTTCTGGGGAAGAAAGCACAGGGCTCAGAGCTGAGCCTGTGCTACCCTGCTAGGCAGCCGCAGAGTCCAGCGCAGTCCTGCCTGCTTCTGCCTGCAAGGAAATGTAATCTTTTTGTTTAAATATGCATGCACAGAGGGCTGAAAGCTCTTAGCAGGTACTCAGAATTCAACCTCTGAAACAAAGTAGTTGTGCAATGCCCACTTCAGTGGAAGAGGAGCAGTCCACAGCTAAGACTTTTTTTATTGGATAACTTAGGCTGTGAGGATGGGAAGGGAGGTATGGTTTTATTTTTTATGGTATGGACACCTGTGGTATACCAAAGGTTTGAGTTCTAATTTCACAGAAAGGATGTCTTTAAGGAGCACATGAGACTGCAAAGAAAAGCAAACCTTGTTGTGGCAGCATGCTTCTGTGATGTGTGGGAATGTTTGTAACGTGTTAAGCAGAAGAATTGCTGGTGTAACAATGCCCTGATGATACATCTCTCAGCCACGCTGTCCTGCAGTTACTGAATGCTGTGCTGGGAGGCAGCGAAGTGTGCCACTAATCCCAGAAAAATCCTGGATGAGAGGAATCTCTGATGGAGCTATGTTACGTGTAGGATATATGGCTTATCTTCTGGGCTCGTGTGGACTGTTCCCTTCCTCTGATAGTCCTGCTTTTTCCTTCCCCTCTCTGAAGTCTAGCTTCGTGGCAGCTATGGTGGGGAATGGCAAGGGCAAAAAGGAATCAATAGTCCCTACATGTAAAGGAACCAATCTGCACTCTACAAGGGAAAAGGATTCATCTATCTTGTTCCAGAGGGTGCAAAGCGCGCTGGAGGATATCAGTTTGATGTAAAGCTGGAGCAAGCCTGCAGCCAGAAGTGGGCATAAGTAATAACGCGTGCCATGGATAGAAGTTACAAGGTTGAGTTCCTTGGGATTTAGCACCCTAAGGTTCAGTCTGTACTGGGTATAAGGACTGAGCCTCCCAGCACGTGGGGCATCACGGTTAGTTGCTGTCATTTCTTGCTGCCTCTTTTCATGCATCCTGTCAGCTTGTAGTATATTCATGACTTCTACTCGTCCCCCAGCCTTACTGAAATTCAGGCAAAGGCTTCCAGGTTAATGGAAGAGGACAGACTGATGCACAACGTGATCATATATAAACCTTGTTTTCTTAAGAATCCAGGCAAAGGAAATGGGAGTAGTCAAATATAAATACGTATCTCCCTTGCATTGCTCCTGTTTGATCAAGCATCCCAGTGTCTGTGGGACCATGGAGAGAATTTGTCCTCTGAGAGGAAGTGAATAATGGCAGACACACTCTGTTAAAGCAGGGTAATAATATGCAATATTTATTGTATATGCTGGAATATTCAAAAATTACATTGTGGCTGAAAGCTATACTCGGCCTGGCCCCTGGAGGGCACCAACAGCCAACATTACATTTTTTTTCGCTTGCCTCTTAGCTATCACCCGCTGACATAGAGCGCTATGAAGATGGCAAATATATCCCCATGTATAGATTAAATTGAACTTGCTTTGCCTTGCATAATTTGGAAATTCAAAAGACCAATTTCTTAGTATAATTGAAAACCACTACATTTCAGGCTTATTCACGGAATCAGTATTTCCAGTTAGAATTCAAATTAATCTTTCTACCTTTAAACAAGATAACGAGGGTGTAGTTATATTTACTCGGCCTTTTAACAATCGGGTTCAGAGTAGCTGCATATGATTAACTACACATATACAATCGCGAAAGGTTAGTGCGAGCATGACTCAAGTCATGAGGGAAATCCATCTCCTAAGGCTGACAATCCGAACTGACAGTTCACCACTCAGCCTAATGCCTGAGCCCCTCAGGAAGGGAAGAGTAAAAAGGAAGAGGAGAAAAGGCAAAATGACCAGCCTGACATAAGAGCCCTGTCAATTTGTATGTACTTCCCTCTGGATTTTTTTTTCTGTTTAGCCTGGAGTCCTCTTGCTTTAAAGTTGCATTAATGCAACTTTCCTGAATTACTTCCAACACCTGTCAAAAAGTGATGTGGCATCCAAACGCATTTGTAGAGCACATCTGAGCGTCTGGATTCTGTGTGGGCCAGTCAGCTGGAAACATAAGTTTGGGATTTGCACATGGAAATGTTTATCTGGAGCACAGCCTGCTCTTCATCACAGGCATCTGATGTGGTGGGTAAATTGGGTGGTAAACTTCCTAATTCTCTGGAATACCGATGGGTTTTAAGAGCTCACCTCTCTGAAGAGAAGCGTAAGGGGTAGATTGGCTGGTATCAGCCCAAGTTTAGGCACCTGAGACTGTGGGTGGACTCGCTTGGTCTTTGGAGTGGCCTGGACTGACTGTTCTCTTCATACACTGTACGGTGAGACAGAGCTCCTGAAGTTCAGGAGGCTTAAACTTGACCCGCAAGGACTAGTAAGTTTTGGTAGCAGAAGGCTTTTCAGTTACACTCGTACAAGGCCCCAGTCAAATGTGGGGCCCCTCTGAATGTCAAATGTGTCTGCAGAGAGTGAAGCAATGGAGCAGCTCGTCACAGGCTTTGGTGAACTCCCCATGACTATAATACCCGAATGGAGAATCAGATGCCTTTCTCAAAGCTCATGTCTAATTCCAAGGTTAATTTTGGGAAGTCCTATCAGGCCTATGTTATACAGGAAGTCAGTGTGAAGAATCTGACTTCTTTTTTTAATGTGATAATGTAAAGGAACTTTGCACGAGGTCACATCAGCCATGTTTGAGGGCAGAAGCTGTTCCGCTAGCTTGCCTTTCTGCAGGAAGGCGCTGAACAAGCCCACATGCCTGGCAGCCATTTCCCCAGCGCTCCGTGTGGGATGGGCTTTTCTGATACTCCAAACTTGCAGTGTGTCTGCTACCCAGGAGGCACGGGGATAAACGGGTGCTCTGGCTTCCCCGCAGGGAAGCAGATGTGACTGGGGCTATGATTCGGCTGGCAACGGCCTTTGCTGGATGTGAGAGATTCAGGGGATATTTAATTCTTTTCTCTGGGTATGGGAGGAAGTAAAAAGATTGTCGATACAGGAATAGTTGACACCCGAGCACAGCTTAACTGCAGTGGGCTTGTGGCCTCTGGCGATGACTTGTAATCCAAGTGAGCAAATCCCCTTTCATTGCCAGGGGGGCCAAGTTGCATTTCCTTGTGTTTGTAATAGCTGGAGGCCGTGCACCTAGACAGCTGGTGCGCAGTGGCGGCTTGAGCTGTGCCTGCCTGACTGGTGTATGGGCATGGGGTCGGATACTCAAGGCACCCTTCAAAATTAGTGTTGTTAATAACTAGTTGTCACCACACCGTGAACAACGGCCGTGCAGAGATACTCCGAGGCAGGGCTGTAGGTCCATGTTTGGGTTGCCCTGTCACAACTTCTTAGCTGAATCTGGCCTGCCAGCTGTCTTGTGCAAACAGACAAGGGACAATTTTCTAATAGGCTTCTGCTTTGTGCTCTATCAAGCAATCTATGGCTCATGCTCCATTAACTGAAACTTGTGTTCTCATTTATGCTTGTGCAAAAAAATGAGTATTGTTTTGCATGTGTTTTAGTATAAAAACCAACGTAATATAACACTCTAAAGAAGGGTGAAGTACTTCTTTGCTGGCTGCTGTGCTAACTGTCCCCTCTGTCATTCATTTACAGGTGTACACTGGGTTTTCTCTGCATCCGTCACTGTTGCACTGGTGTTGTCAGCAAGCACAAGCCAGAATGGCATGAAGATTGTTTTAATTTGCACTGAGGACAGTCTTTGTCTCTGTGAATGAGAAAACATCTTTAAACACATCCTTCCTCTACTGAGCTGAGTGCCTCTGGTTTCCAGCTCTACGGTGCACGTATGCACTTGGACAGCAAGATCAGAGTGGGGCTTACAAGGTAAGTGTGAGCAAATTTATAATGAAATTTATAGTCATTAAATTTATGTACATTGTTCTTTGTTCAACATCTCGGATTGGACCATGGATTTGATATTTCAAGTACTGAAATACTCATTCTGCTGTTGAACAAGTGTGGTGATGTTGGGTGGTATTGGCTAATTCTTCTGGCATCGCTGTGGGCCACAAATCTCTCAAGAGAAATCAGTATTTTGGATGTGAGAAGAGGCAAGGATAGAACTTGCTTGGGCAATTCCGCAAGCAGTCCTCATGCTGCTTTTAACTTGTAGGGACTAAGCAGAGTGTCACCCATCCCTAGTCCGTTCCCTCAATTACTCTGCTGTGCCCAACATAAACTGCAGAGAGAAGAGGTTCTGTCCTAATACACTTTTCTTGAAAGGCTGGCCATTGAGCTTGCTGTGTGAAGTCCTCTGCTTGGATTACTAAGGGGTTTTGGTCAGGATGGCATCCCGCGTGTGCTTTTCAGTGGCAGACTGGATTAATTCCAGGGAAGCTTCTCTTTTCTGTTGCTAATTAATAATGCATCTCTTTAAATAAATAAATAAATCAATGCATGTTTAACTGATAGCTAAAGTAGCCTCAAAAGCATCATTTCGGTCCATGAGCTGCATAATACAGCGCTGTGTTGTTCTAAAGATCCTAACTAGAGCAAAACTTAACCATAATGCAAATTCACACATACTCTTAAGTACTTGGATGGTTATTGTGTTTCATGACATTTTTCTTCTTGGAGAGAGAGGATGAAAAACACAAAGTGCAGTATCTTAGCAAGGTAAGTGAACTAGCAGAGGTAATAACCTCTTTCATTCCCTTTCTGAAAGGGCTTTGTAACTAAGACGAAAGCTGCAGCAGTGTATTGAAGTGGTAAAGCTGCTACTCAGCGTTGCCTCATCTGTAAACAGCTGTTAGTCAACAAGCCGCTCTGAAAAGCAGCTTATGTGACCATTCCCTTCTGTTGAGCAATGCAGGGTAAAATAAAGTGTAAAACTAGGATTTGGGAGAAGATTTTATCTACCTCTGTCACTTTACAACGCTAGCCAATACTTTTTACTGTCCAGTTTCTCATAATGAGGTAAGAACTGAATTTTTAACAGGAACTTTTGCCACTGTCGCTTCAGCTGATTCTTGTAAAAGCTACCGGCACCTTGTTTTGTAACACTTACCTTTACTGGTAGAGAAAAAGCATTGATTATTGCAAAACTCAAATAGCTGTGAAATGCCAGGTCATTTTTGATTCATTTGTGGCAGATATTCCTTACCAACATAGACAGTTGTCGTGGGGAGAGTAAATGACATAGGTGTGGAGTTCTAAAGTAAGCAACCTAAAACGAGACAGTATTCTCTTGAGAGACAAATACTTTTTCTGCTCCTTACTCTGTCAGGGAAGGGGAAAGCCTTTCCTGTGGGGCTTGTTTTCCACTGGAAGTATACTTTCAAGCTCAGGGGTTTCCCTTGCCTCTAGAAGAGTCCTTTGCCAAGGTGATGGAAAGGCTCTGCTGTGCTGCAATCTCTTGCTGCTGCTCCCACTCCAACTGCCTGACCTGGTGCTCTGCGTGTGTCTCTCAGCCACTTTGTCCCCAGGCGTGCCCAGAAACTCCCAGGGCATCTTCCACACTCTCAGTTTTTCACATGAGTCAGGGAGTAGTGACCAGGATGAAGAAAACTCAAATGTTTTTTGATGCTGAAGAGTATACTTCAGGAGTTAACTGTAAACAGGTGAGCAAAACCAGGTACGGCTCATGGTGAAGTGGCCCTAAAGATTTAAGGCTTGGGCTACGATGAGATCAAAATACATAGCTTGCAACACGAACAAGGATTGCTTTGATTAAAGCTGAAACTTTAATTTGCATGGGATCTAGATGAATGACCTGTGTGATCAAAATAAATTGTGTTGTAAATAGGTTCACAGAGAAACTGAGCAATGCTGAGTGAATGGAGCTCAGTTCATGGGCTCAGAGACAGAACCTAGTCCTAACCTCTAGCAGTGTGTGCAGGGCATGATGCAGACAGCTTTTCATCTTCTACTCGTCAGTCATGAACTTTGAAAGCTTGCAGACAATTCAGCTCTGTTATATTTTTGCTTGGGGTAGAGTTAGTGGAGAGGCAACTATACGCTACACAAGACAGAGAAATCTCACATGGTGTGGTATACACCTCTGGAGCAAGAGGACTGCTTTGATTTGGCTGAACATGAAGTGCTCTCATGGTCTATCATAACATAAGCCAGTTCTAGCCACAGTTAACAATCAAAACTCAAAATCCTCTTGAGGATGCCCAAAACAGAATATATTTAAGTCACAATGACCATTGACTTAAGTAACTATAAAAGCCCTCTCTTCCTAGTGCCTGAAAGATTTATTAACAGAGTTCAAATTGCAGATGTTCAGAAGCACAGGTGTTCAGTACATACAGGACAAGAATCATTAGTATAGATTCTTTAAAGTCATTGCCAGCATTTTTTAAAATACTCCTCTAGAACAAATGACTCCCACAAGTGGAGATAATCTTTATTGAAAAGATATTAAATCTTCTTACTGCCGTGAACTAGATTTTAGAAAGGCCGGAGATTCCATTTATCAGTAATCTGGTTCATGGGAGCCTTCTGGCTGCATTAAAGGTGAGAATTAACTTACTCAACCAGATACTAAGCAAGAATGATTTAGCAGCCTTCCCAGTAAATGGCTTGAAGAATTTAAATGCAAGATCTCCTCCAAAATGGTATCTAAACCCTTTATTTGTTTCCCAGAGATCTCCTGGCTTGTGTACCAAGCTATGTTAGACCTTTATTGCGTCTGCAAAAATAAAGTTTTTCAAGTGGACAGCTTGAAATATTTAAAGATCTCTACACTTCAAGGGCAATTTTAACAGAAACATCTTTGCTGAAATCCCTCTTAGCACATTTCCCATGCAGTTAATCTACCACCCTTCAGAACTGGCTTGCAAACCAAATAATGGAAATTACTCCAGATTTTGTGTATGTTTCCAGCTGCATAAAAATGGTGATTACTACAGCAGGGAAACCAACAGCTCTGTGGCACTCGAAAATAAGATTTACCTTGTATTGGTTGTGAGTTCCTAACAAATCTTGGAAACAGCATTTTTAGTTATCAAATCCGGTTCCTGATTTTGTGAGCAACTGCATAACAGAATTGTGGTAGAATAATCTGGAAGGGTTTTGGAGAGGTCATGTAACTCATCCATCACCCCAAGGCAGGATCAACTATATATTAATCCTGACACATACTTATTCAATGTGTTCTGAAAGATCTCCAATGGTAGAGACACTCTCAGCTAATCTATTCTGCTTCCTCATCACTGCCATTAGAAAGATTTTCTTAACGTTTTCCCTAAATCTTCCTTCTTGTAATGAGTCAGGAAAACTGAGTAACTTGTCTTATCTGTCACAGGTATGGAAAAAAGATTAAATTCCGCTCTATGTATAAGAAGATGTTGAGGTCCCCCCCCATGAGCCTTCTTCTCTACACATGGCTCTAAATGTTTTTAATCTTCCTTCATGTCATGCTTTGTGAATCCCTGATTAGCCTCATTGCGCTCCTGTTACTCTCTCCAGTTGGTTTGAATCTCTCTTGATCCAGAAGATCTTTCTCAAGTGTCTAAAATAGCATCCATCACCAATTTTTGATTCAGTAGCAGTGTTTGAAATATGTTTGCTATCAAGCTTAAAGTAAACAAGTACTATCAGTAAAACTTTTTTTTTTTTTTTTTTTTTCTCCTGTACTGGGAGATTAGTATTCCATAGTAACAAAAGTTCTGGATAAAATTAAACCTAATCCTGAACATCAATTTGGAAATGAATGTGTATTTTAAAATGATATTGGGGTTCTAAAGCAGGCTCTAACAATATCCAATCTTACTATTTTCCCTGCTGATTTAGATCCAAGCGGCTTCAGTCTTTGACCTTTTTTTAACTGACATTTCCCTACCTCCTTTACCTTTCCCAAGCTCTTTTCCCTGTTTGTCTTGTGAATACCCAGTGTTCCGGTAATGATTGCTGGTTTTTGTGTGTTTCTCAATTCTTTATAACGAGTTCCAGATCTCTCAGCCAGTGTGCAAGTGCTTTTTTGCTCTGGAAGATGCTCAGTCCTCGTTTGCACACACTCTATGGCATGAAAACCTATTTCATGACAAATGACATTAGTTGCCAATTTTGCCACATGAAACTTCTGCAGAGCCTTTTCTTCCTCCTGCAATTAAAGCTTGCATCTTAGTTACTGCCTTTTGTTTCTTTTGAACTCATCGGGGGAGGAATATAATCAGATAACATTTGAAATTACAATCTTGGCAAAGACAAAGCATAAAAATGTGAGGTAGTCATCACTTTAGATTAGCATTCAAAAGCTGATACGTAGAGAGGCCAAATAATCTTCACTCATTTCTGAGGAACAATTTAGGATTCTGGGGAATCAGGTATTGCACTAAGCAGCTTTGAGGAAATAAGACTCAATCAAGGTGGGAGAATAAAGCTGCAACAGCAGAAGCTGGGACGATTTACTAGTCACTCGCAACTGAGAAGTGCAGATACTCTTCATCCGGCGAGAAAATTAGGGGTGTGCAGAGATATAACTGGCAATGATAAAATATTGGTAAAAATTTGGGATTAAAGTAGACCTTTTGATCCCTTAAAACCAGTTCAGAAGGTTCCACAAAACCTCTGACTCTCACCTGGTAAGCCCCACCGCAAGCCTAGTGTGGGCACAGCAACAAGCTTGAGACCTTTAGCACAAAAGTGGAAAAAATTGTGATGTGCCAGAGGGAAAGCAAGAAATATGAAGCTCTTGCTGATGTCTTGAACTACTGAATTAGCTGCAAATTTGCTAGCTAAAAAAAGTCCAGCCGGTGCTAGGAAACCGGTTGCTTTCCCAACTTCAAAGCTTCCACCAGGCTGTCCACTGAGGATAATTCCTTCCATGAACCGTCAGTTTAACTCTCGAGTGTGTGAGATGTTTTTTTTGTCTTGCATTTGAGTTCCAGAATGCTGAACAGTCTGGGTTTAAGGTGAGAGAATATATTTTAGAAAGATTTTTATGGAAATTGCTTCTGTGAGAGGGCCAGAAATAAACCTTTCTGCACTGCAGTTGCAGAAGGAAATGACCACCTGAGTATAGCCGAATGAAATTTACTTTATTACCTAAGCCACGGTTATTTTCTCAGAAACTTTGTTCTTCAGGATGTGTGCCTGGGGCTTCTCCTAGGAAAGGTGAAGGTTGTCGCTTCTGAGCATGGCTTGATCTTCCTCAGCAAATTCCCTCCCATCATCGGCCTTGTGTAAAGAAGGGAGCGTGAGGTTTAATTAAATATGTTAGAGAAGCGTGTGTTGTGGTTCAGATGCTACAAAGCAGTCAAGGGAGAGAAAATTCATAGGGAGGTATTGGGCTCAAAGTCTTATGCTTACAAAACGTGCTGCACCATATTACCCCTGCTTTGAATGCGTGCAGAGGTGTGAAGGGGCTGAAGTCATACAATTTTGACAAATATTTGTAACGTTATGGAGCTTCTGAGGTTGCTGCATGTTTATGCAAGCTGGCTTTCTGAAGGGTTTGGTGTTTAGTGTCGTTCCGCATACCATACTAAATTCAGCAACATTTTTTTCCATGTTGAAGCAGAGCTACAATAATTCCTGAGGTCTGTGGCTTGTTTCAATTATTTACTTTTGCAAAAAGATTTTTATAAATCCTCCTTCCTCTTTCATGTTATTAACTTTCTTGTCAAACTTTTACTTAAACCACAGAGACAAAGATGGATCTTTCCTTTATAGATCTGCAAAGTTAGATTTACTGCTTTGACCCGTTTCCGTGTGATTGAAAGCTAATCTGTCTCCTTTTTATTGGCTTTTGGTAAAGCATGTATTTCTTTGTTTCCCTTTTTCATTCTGCGTTGTCTTGTGAAAATATGTAACTTCACTTCAAGCTGTAAAAAATTATCCTCCTACAGTAAAGAACAAAATGACAACCCTTACTCCAATCCAAGAGAAGTTTTATGTCTTTAATTAGCTTCTTGGATTGTATTCATGCATGATTCAAATAAAATGAGCTATGAGCAATAATATAGGTATTGTGCTCACCTCTGACCTTGCAGAGAAGAACACTGTAGCCAGAAAGCTTTTTTGGCCCAACATCACTGACAACTGGTTGAATTCCTTTCTTTGGAGCTGACTTTTTGCCATAAAAAGCATATAGAGTGCTCCCACTGCACTTAACTTGCTGTCCGAGGGCAGAATTCGGCTTGTGGGATGTTAACTCCAAAGACTGACAACGTTTTAAGTAGTGGTGCACCCCACTTTAAAACGACGTTGGTCCAGTCAGTGCTCTAATTTCAGAGTATGCATTCCCAACCCTTCTGCAAGAGTTGATTGCTATTGTTTTTTAATGCATTAAAGGAGATAAAATATTTTTTTTGTGTTACGCTACCACTTGAAAGCTAGAATTACTATTTGTACAGGTTGTTAATGTTTTTGCCTTACTGAAGTGGCTGATCTTGTGATCATCCATAGTGTTATATTACGCAAGAAAAACTTTACCCCATAGATATGTCATTCTTCTTTGTTCCTAAAGAGCTGAATGCGCATGAGGGTTATATCCAGGGATATTGATCCTGGGACTGGTGTTGATAGAAGGTGCTGACTCACTGCAGCAACCCCAAATTGATCACCATTTCCTTCTTTCCAGGGGTAGCATCTGTGTGGCATCTCTAGCAAGCTCCTGACCCTCTGCAGCAGGGCTGCAGGATGCCTCTAAGACAGGATGCCAGCCTTAAGGCACTGCTGTTCACAGGGGGGTTGCAGAGCTGCAGATGGGGAATACCAATAAAATCTGCACATTTATTACTTGCACTAATTAAATGTACCAAGGCGTTTTGCTGCATTTTCTGTTCAGTGTAGTGATTGTCTGTTTTTTAATGGCTCCCACTATGTCAGAGTATAAATATGTACTTTAGTCAGTTTTTGCTAGTCCTCAGGGATGAAACACCTCTTCGTGGGCATGTGAGGGGCAGGTTGAGGCGCCCTATAGAGTATCTGCAGTATGTTGAGATTTTCAGAGCAGTATTTCCTCTTGCTTGTAGGAGTGTGCTTTTGCAAGCAAAAGTGACTACTCTGCAAGCCTGGTGGCAACCTTGCTGTGAAACAAAATTAAGAAAGGCCCAGTTAGAGTAGCTTAAAATAATCCTAAGCATGTATTAGGTCTGTGGAGAAGCCAGACTGTGGAAGGGTCAAATATGGCATAAAGTCAGGCTTTGTGTGCTACTAAATGCCTGGATAGAGCATCGCCGTGTATAGCTGATATTCACTGCTGCTTTATTGCCAAACGCATGGAATCACATTACAAACAACACAATCACAAACAATGTGGAACAAATGCTGCTAAAATTAGCAGCTGTTGAACCTGCCAGTTAGTGATAGAAAATCTTCAAAAGACCTGTTTCACAGTAGTTTGGATATGGTTGTTGAGTTCTGTAGTTCATATTTTTGGGCTGAAAGCATACGGATATATATTTTCATTGATGTGCCTGCTGATTCTTTAGGCATGTTTTATTTTGGTGTTCCTGAGATTGGATAATGCAGTTCTGATGTTGAATAAATGTGGGTTTTTTTTTTATGAGCTTTTAAAAAATAGTTGTAAATTGCAATTTAATAATATTTATTCAACGTTTCCACCTTACTTATAAAACAATTTATTGTGGTGCATTAGTTAAAGTGCTGGTTACCTATAGAACTGCATTTCAGTGATCCACTGCCCAAGCAACCTACCTGCAAAAAGACTCCAAAACCAACAAAAAATACCCATTAAAAAAAAAAAAAAAACAGTTTAAACCAGGCATATTGATGTAGAAGGCATCTAAGTAGTACAGTAACCTCCACCCTGAAATCAAATGGCTGCATAATGTAACATTTAAGAGCTGAAAAATATTTCTGAGCATAGATACACGTTTTCAAATGAAAAGTTGGGTTCAGAAAGCTTTTATGAAGTTCAGCATCCAAGGTTAATGCATGAATGTGGAGGCAATCATGGGGTAAGTGGAAATTTCAGCTTTGTGAAATGAAAGGCTAAGGAAATTAAAAAAAAAAAACAAAAAACAAAAAACAAAAAACTGGTCAGAAATGGATGACGAGAACATAAATATAAAAAAAATCAAAAAGAATGTGTATGGATTAAAGCTGCAAAGGGAGTTCAGTATCTTACTGGCTTGGAAAAAAAAAAAGCTAACAGAATAATCTGCACTCCTTGGACCTCGTAGTCTAGCTGTGGAGTAATGGTGATCATCCGTGTACTTGATTAGACCAAGTGTTAATTTGTGCTCAGCCTTCATTCAGACCGATTACCACCAAAAATGAAAATACCTATGGAAGAAATTCCCTGATTAAAAATCTGGTCCATCCTCAGAATGATGCCATAATTCACATGGCACTGCCCTGGGAACATCCTAAGTGCATAAATGTCTTTATTTGTTGTGGTGGAAGCAGCCCCATTTGTGCTTCTCAGTGCACATACTACAGGAGTTGCACCCCTAGTTTGGTAGGGGTTGGTGTGATTCAGCTTCCGGGGAAAGCTCAAAGTGACGTGGGTGGTGACCTGGGGACATCGGTTAGTGACCTTAAGGAAAACAAGAAATAATGTGCCAGGAGCTTTGCTGCTTCAAAACTACATGAGCACCTCTCATCTGTTATGTTCATGTCTGTCTTGTTGGTGCTGCTCAATGCCTCTACCTAAAGGAGAACAAAATTAGTAAAATATTTGGTGGGATGGTAAAGAAAACATTCCTTTGAAGTAGGTTTGGTGTGAAGTTTCTCAAAGATGGTGGAGATTTTTCTCTGTGTATCAAATCTAAAATGTTACCAGTTTCCGTCGCTTGTCACAGGTGATCATTTGGGATATCATTTTAATCCATTTCTGAGCTGGGGCTCGGCAATACCGAGTACTACATAGGGACATGGAAGTAAGGCCTGTCCCCAGACCTTACAACCCTGGGTTTAAAAAAAAAAAAAGGGGATATAGATTTGGGTCAGGAGAAGTAACAATAGCGTAGTACTGGGTATACTGATTTAAAAAAAAATAAATTAACTTTTGCTTCAGCTTAAATTCCTCCCCTTTTAAAAGAGGGGAACTGTTGTCTCAATTGCATGTGTTAATCAGGAGCAACACATGTGTGGGCAAACTCTGAATCCTGAAGTTCAGCTCTTTACCATAATTCTTCTGAATTGGGAGAATAATGCCCACCAGCTGATACAACTATCACTCAACCTCAGTAATGGGTGAAACTCTGTTCTTTATTGTCTGACCTCTGGGTCGCTGTGTAGGGGCACGTTGCACTGCGGTCAGATCACCAGCATGTTGGCTAACAGGACTTGGGATTGCCTTGGCTTTTGGATTTGATAGCTCAGAAAGCACAGCATTGTAGCAAAAATTAATATAAATAAAAATGGCTGACATGGGAAGAGTAAATAAAGAAAATGAATGCAGCCAGATATAGCAAGTCTTTGATCAGAGATTACAAAGGTATTTCATGGCATTAAAATGTAAAGAGTAATGATACCTTTGAAGAGTTTGTAACACAGAAGTCCATGTACATCACAAAGTAGAAAGGGTAGAGAAGGGTAAAGGATTAAGAAAGCAGAAGATAAGGCTTTGTGCATCATTAATGAAAGATGAGGAACAGAAAGACAAATGAAAAAATCACTGCACTGAATGATGGCTTTGATTCTTTATTTTACTGTGTGTTGGCATAACACAATATGAGGATTTAAAGATGTGAAAGAGAACAAAGGCACAAAACCACTGTATGCGTATCACAAAGTATGGGGAAACGGGGTAACTGTTCCAAAGTGAGAAGGAGCCAAGAAGAGCCTATTAAAACACAAGATGCCTGTAGAGTGAACCACGGCTCAAGCAGAGCTGAAATCTGATTGTGCTGCAAGAAAGTGAGTAAAGTGGCAGTGTTGGTTCCTGTTATAAGGCTGTTTCTTTCCAGTGGAAAGCCGAAGGGGGAGACCGATTTAGTGCATTTGCTGGCGTGCGCTGTCAGCCTGAGCAGTGTTTGTGTACCTGTCAGGAAGACAACCGCTGGCAGAGTGCATGTTGGAGACGGGGAGCTCGTGTTCCTCGCTTCTAGACAAGTTCTGAGCCATGGTGCCGCGTCTGGTGCAGCGGGAGCTGGGTTAGATGTCGGTACCGCCGTCACTTCCAGACCCATCGCTCACCTGGTACTGCTCCAGGACCTGGCTTTTCCTTATTCCCGCAGTACTGCATAGAACGTTTGTAGGCATGGTTACCTAGGCTTATTTTGCTTTCTGCTCCTGGTGGGATTGGCAGAAGGAACAAAAAAAGCAGGTCTGCCTCCTGCTTTCATTAGTTCGGTATACTCCGAACCCACTGTTTCAGTTGTCTTAAATGATACTACATTGCAGAGGTCATGCCCAGGTGATTATTTAGCAGTGATAATGGGCTCCACGACCCTATACTATGTGCTACCTTAGAAATATATTCACTTTTCAGTTTTCCCACTGCAGGTGTTTCCCTCACTCTGGGGCTAACTTTGTAAAACAAGATTCGATGAATTTTGCGTCCTGTTTATTGCCACTTCTAATCACTTCTCTGAAGAGCTTTACTGCTCCTGTTTGCACCAGGCAATGTGGAAAGACATCCTTTCTTTCTTCCTCTTTTTTTCCTTTAAATCTATGGTCTGTGAATCATTGCTGGAATCAATAGAATTAATCCAAAACTTCTGCTGAAGGTTTTAAAGAGTCTCCAAACCACACAGTGTGTGTGCAAAAAAGGCACCGAGACCCCTCTGGCTCCCTGAGGTGTGAAGTGGGCTGGGTTGCCAGCTCGGTCGGAGCTTGTGGTTGCTCTGAGCTGGTGCTGAGTTCTGGTGCAGGTCCCAGCTCACACGAGGCTGGGGAGAGCTCCGTCAGGTCGCCTAACATGGGGTCCATGTAAGCAGCTCTGCACCAACGAACCTTTTAGCTCCTTCCAGCAAAGGAGCAGGTGCAAGGGTGGTTTGTGCACAGGGTATTCTGGTCTGGTGCATGTCCACAGTCAGCTGAAAACATCGTTGTTAGGGTTGGTTTTTTGGTTTTTAACCTCACAGTGCAGGCTAGGAGTGGGCAGACCTGGCTGCTCTCCACACTCTTTTGGAGGATGTTCTGCCTGGTTGTAGCTGGCAGTAATCATCAGGGGGCTTGGAGCTCCAGAGTACGTAGTTCAGGGTGGAACAAATGAGTAGCCTTAACTACTTTCTGCTTTTAATATCTAGCACCTGGAAAAGTCCGTAGTAATGTGAGCAGTTCTATATAGCTGTTAGGAGTTTTGGGAATACATATGGCTTAGCTGTAGACTTTGAATTAAAGGAGTTGTGAAATGCCATCTGCCTGCTTGTGTTGCGTATTCTAAAACCGCAAACAGCTCATACTCGTTTCTTCTCAGGTTTATCTCATAGTTTGTGGGTCTTTTTTTTTCTTCTTCTGACAGCTTTTTTAACTCCATTTTCATGCTTTTGCTTTCAGCTTTGCTCTTGGTTGTATCTAAAAGCAAACATTAAAGGTATGTGGACAAGATATTGCCTTCTGTTTCATCCAGTGTACTTTAATGTGCACATTTTGCAATGATTTTTTAAATAGAATATGCAACAAGTATGACCCGTGAACATAAATCAATATCCTATGTACATAATTTTTTCTTTTGTAAGTTGCATAAAAACCATGCAACCATGCTACATTACATCAGCACATATGTTTTGTGAATTAGAAAGTATACTTTCTATGATGATCTCCCATCTGCTGCTACCTCTGATAAATTTAATGCTGGCTTCTGAATACTGAACCATTACTTTACTCTGACATGTGCTTGACAAGCAGATCTTGCATCTCACGGGCTGACCCTCTTGTGGATGGCTACTCATGAAATATGTAAACAACAGGAGATTTGGTGAAGTCAGACAAAAGGAAACATGATTTACTTTATATAAAAAATATATTGGGCAGGCTAGCAGAAGAATAGAATGTCTCTCCAATAATAATTTGTTTTGAAGTAAATTTGTTAACAGCCTGATAGGTAGGCAGATGATAAAGTTTACACTTAGTGAGGGACCTTGCTTTTCCATTCGCCTTTAAATCACTGTCGAGCTGTCGCTTACAACTGCAGAATCCAACTGCTGGAGGTAATCTGCTGCCTGCTGGTTGTATGGGTGCCTGGCCCGGAAGAGGGAAGGACAAACTGGCAAATCCCCAGAGAGGAGACTGGAACTGTGCTGGAACTGGTGCCTCCTCTGGGGGTGCTGGAGTATTCTCCAGCCCACGGGAGACACCTCTGTGCTGGCCACGTCCTGTCAAGGGGACAGGACCTGGTGGAGCAGCGAGGCCGTGTTATAGCCTTATAGTCAGGGAAGCACTCGATCCTGCAGGGCTCCATAGCTGGGGGTAGTTTGGGATCGGTTATGCACAGAGGTGAGTTCTATTTATTTATTTATTTTTGAGAAAAAGCATGTTCCCAGTACAGGAGAAAGATAATGTAATTAAAAAAAAAAAATGTATGTATAAATTCAGTGAATGTTTTGAATATGCAGCTTTAAAATCTGTTTTGTTTTGGCCCTTCTTCCTTAAAATTTTTAGATCATTTGATTCCATTACTCCACTGCCAATTTGCAGAAGGTAGGATGCTTTCTTCGTTTTAAGGCAATTTTGTCTTGCAAAATCTGGCGTAATTCCCCAGGACTTACAGAAGTCAGATTTCACTCTGATTTTGGAAGGTTAAATAGCTGGTGCTTTGGGTTTTGGTTTGGCCAAAGTCATGAAATCAAAAATTGCAAGTATTTTGCTGATGGCAGAGGAGCAGCTCCAGTATTTCTGTCACAGGGATGCACAGTGTTCTGGGGAGATTGGTGCTCCCACTCTGGGCAATACTTCAGCCAAAAGCAGAGGCTGTCCTAAAATGTCTCTGATGATCTATGATGGCAGAGAAAATCCAATGACATTTTTCATTTCTGAAAGCTGAGTGGTTCACTCCTACAAACGTGTGTGTGGATTGAAAATGACGGTGCCCAGGACACGGCTGGATCAAACGTATGATTTCGTTGTGTCTCTATTTCCTTGCTTCTGCATTGTCATGCACTTCTGCAGTCATTTAATACCTTGTAGGCTGATTGTAAAGTGATTGCAAAAGAGAACAAGCAGGTGGTTTTGATGGTACTTTGCACTTATTTTACTCTTCATGTAGCTGCAAATGAACACAGAGCACAAAGAGCTGAATCAGGGCACCAAACGTCTTTTATTAGAGGAGCTTATTTTTAATATGTGTCAAAAGAAAAAGAGTTTTTTTTTTTATTTTCCTGTTCATCATATTATAGGGATTTTCTGTGATGTTGTACTACAAAGTGACTTATTCAGGAAGGTTCAAATTTAAGACACCCCAATTTGTGTCCTGTAGAATCTGTTCTCCTTAAAATACCATGTGAAAGTGCATTCACGGTGTCTATATTAGCCACTGACATACAAGTCTGGACAAACAAATGAAATGTAATGCCAACAAAAAAAAAATGAAGATGAACGTTCTCCCAAATGTTCTGCTTGGTGTGTGTGGAAGAGGTAGAGGAGTACCTCAAGGAAAGGTAGGCACATTGCAATCAGCATGCTGCTTGTTTTCTTGCTGCCTGGAGGTGGTGTTTTGAGAACTGGAATGAGAAAAGAGCTTAAGGCAAGGCCATAAAAGATACTAAGAAGTCTAGTGTGTTTTTTTTTTTTTTCTTTTTGATGTAATTGTGGTTTAATTGACAGAACTATACAGAGAATAAAAAGGTTCCCTTTAATCTCTCAACTTTTATTATCTGGAAATTGTCAAAGTAAGGAAATCCCTATAAACAAGCATTGCGCTGTCTGTACTGGTATCTCCAAACACGTATTGTCCGCAGCAATTTGGCTAGAAACATAGGCAGAAGCAGTAGAGAGCTGTATACGTGTGGGTGCAAAAGATTGTTTCGTCTCCAGCAGCCCTAAGAGCAGTAAACAGAAAATGATCGTTTCGGAAGTGCAGGTGTTCAAATAGTGTAAGGTTGAAAATATTGAACGTGCATTGTAAATCTATACCAAAGGAACTGAAACATTAGAAAAACTCCCCAAAAACATCCTTTCCTGAAAATAATGATAGTAGCTTAGGGAGAGTGTATAGCTTAAGGGGAATTCATCTGAATAAGGCTTTAATCCTGAGCAACCATCAATAAAACCAGGAATTTCATGTGCTTTGAAGAAGTAACTTTAAAAAAAGAAATCCTCTTAATATACTTATCTTGCTATAGGATACAGTGGGCAGAGAAGACAAAGACTGTAACTCAAACAGCATGGGAATGCACGTTACCTTTCAAGAGATTTAGGCTTTTTCTTCTGTAGTTTCTGCTGATACAGCTCTCCGGCCCAGGTACGATGTGTGCCACCAAATGATTACCCGTTTATCACATCCTTCAGAGCTTAGCTCATGCTGTTTGAAAAGATGACAAAGAATTTTTTTTTTTTCATACCATTATAACTATTTCAGTGGTCTTGACAATAGAGTGTGTTATGGTGCTGGTGGATAGCTGTTTTTCTTCATGAGATGGTAGAGGATGTAACTGTAGCTGGCTGAGCTCTGCAGCGAAGGCTGAGCCCTGGTTACCACTGTAATAAGCCTGTCTGTGGTGGGCACGCAGCTGTGTGTATCTTACAGAGCATACCTACGTAGTGTTTCTGTTATTCCAGACAACTGGACAGTTCCTAAATAAACCCAAAAGCATGGGACAAGTAGTACATGAAAATGCCTGAACTGGATTTTAGATGCCCAGAAGTGCTGCTGAGCACAAGGTGTAAGGCATGTTTGACTGGGCTCAGGTGGAGGATTTCTAATAGGACTTTTTTTTTTTTTTCCATGTCCTGATAGAAAAAAGGCAAGGCTGGGTAACCTCATGGATAATCCATCGTGACTACTTCTGTCTGGCATGCGTCTCTAGAGGTGACTACTTTGGTGCACAGGCTGAGAGCTGGGAAGGGGCAATTATTTTAATTGAAAGGGCTTAGCAATACCTCTTGACTCAGGGGGTACCATTAGTATTACCTTCTGCCATCCAAACAGGTCTTGTTCCACTGGTTTCACCATTCCCTTTTCTTCTAGCTACTAATACAAGAAAAGCAAGCTGTGTTTTAGAGAGGCAGCTGGGAGAACTGGATGCTAATGCTAAAATGTTCTGTTACAAGCTGGTTTTCAAATGATGCAGCTCCTGCAACAGGCCTTTTTTTTAAAGGAGAAAAAAAAAGGGGGGGAAAGAAATGAGAAAATCTCTTTGATAATTTTACTGCAAAATGGATAGTTCATCTCTATAGAGAATAAAAGTGTCATTGATCTCTATGATAAATTGTATCTCAGTACCTGAAAATATAGACTTTGTTTTTTTTTTTCTTTATAAGGATGACCTTGCCTCTGTTGTAAATCAAAAGTAACCGGGGATTTGTGGCTCTTACAGGCGCTGTGTGGGGAGGGAGGGGGGAATTACTCTGAGGCTGCAGCCCCTTTGGGAGCTGCAGGAGGGCAGGGGCAGAGCTTCTCAGTTTCATCAGGTTTAGCCCAGGTTGGATTTCGTTTGCTGTCGGCTCGATGCTGTGTATTGCCCACTTTCCAAAGCATGAGATGAAAGGAAGAGCAACGTGCACGTGGGAGAGTTTGGCCAGGAGGGGGTAGAAAAGTGATGATTCTTCTTTAACCAGGAGAATTTGCAGAAACTTTCTCCAACCAAGGTTCGTGTGCCTGCCGTGTCCTGGTTAGTGGCTGCTTCTGTTTATTCACGGTGCGAGGCACTTGTCACTTCGCTCCTTGTAGACTTTGAATTAAAAACTGAACAGTAGTACTTCATTTCACTTTATAAATGGGGGGGGGAGCACATACATTCTTAGAAATGAAATGGTTTTAAGTTGTAGTAAATTTCAGAGCTTGACCTGCTTTGCAGGAGCCCATAGCTGATGCTAGAGAGGGCAATGGAGTTCATACCATGTGCTGGTGCTAGTTGGAAAGCCAGCATGGCAAAACAACAACAACAACAACAAACAAACAAAAAAACCCTCCCATATTACTTGGATTACAATATTTTATTTTGTTTCCAGTTGAAATGCCTCACTTTGATGTTAAAAGTGGAATGGTTCTGTTGATTTCCAAGAGGACAAGACTAGCGTTTTCCTTCCCTCACATTCCTGCTGTTGTCTTTAAGGATTTCCCACTTCTGTGACATGAGGTTGTCCTACAGACATGCTCTTCACTCCTCATCCATCCAGTGCTGCTGAACAAGGCAGGCTTTTAATTGAAGTTCATGTTCATTTAATTAGAGACCATATAATTATGCACAGGCACAAGGGGGCAAATTAAGGTTGCACAGTCAATCTCAGTTCTGGCATTTCTAACTTCCAAGTGCTTGACTTTGCATCTTTAACAACAGGGAGAGAATGTCATTGCTGCTCCTCTCTCCACAGTACCTCGTTAAGTTAGAAGAAAAGTTGGATTTCTTTAATAAACGCGGAGATAGTAGCATTTGGTAGGGAAGTTTTGTAGTAACTTTGCAACACAATATTTTTTAAAAAATAAATGTATTCTGCTTGTTCCGCGAGTTCAGTTCCAGACACCTGCCCCCTCCTGCTTTCTCCCAGGCTGCACACATGCAGTTTCTTTAAAAACCTTGGCTTTCAAACTGTAGCAGCAAGTGCATTGGCTCAGTAATTTAAAATCCTCCTAACAGGAATGCTCACTGCCTGCGCTGTCCCTGTTTCACTGGGAAGTTGGTCCTTTCAGTGTTCTTCAGAGCTATCAAAAATACTTTGGTGTAGTTTCAAGAGAGGAGTCCAGATGCAGTGAACCTTGATTTATGGAACTCTGCGTCAGGAACCTACAGCATGCCTCGGTTAAAGGGAAGGAATATGTCCCGGGCTACACCAGGAGGCATGGAGATCTTTGCAAGCAATTTGGGTTGGAACGCTGTGCCCGGGATAATATTGCTATAATATTACCACTGGTGCCTCAGAGTCTGCGCGAGCACCACCCCTGTGAAGGAAGCGGGGCTTTGCTTGCTGCTTGCTTGCTGCCACAACATCGTCAGCAGAGCGCTGCTGCCGTTGCAGGAGGACGTGGCTGGCTGTGCAGCAGCGTGTCGCGCGAGTGCTGCCCTTTGCTAAGTGCAGGGGGTGGCAGGCACTCGTCTGTCCCCACCGTGCGGTGTCGTCCAGCCCCAGTAGGAGACAGGTTATTCCTCCTGCTGCAGGCGCATCCCGTATGTAGGGGTTTGGACCTGAAAAGCAGAATATCTAAAGAAAAACAGCTATACTTGATATTCAACAGGCATTTCTATTTCTTTTTCAATGTACTTCCGAGCTGAAGGATTGGGCTGTACCAAGAATCTTTGTAAAGACCTCAGAGCAAAAATGTCTCATCGTTTTACAGGGCTTGGCTGCAGCAAGGGTATTAAAAGTGCTGTTAAAGGCAAATGGCAACGCAGGGTAAAATACATTCTAGTCGATAACTCTATTTACAAAGAAGACTAAATCACCGTTCTTTGAAACTGATATCATGTATCACAATAAAAAGAACAGCAGTTGAACGTGAAGCCCTTTCCTTGACAGTGATGGTGTGATCTGGGAAACAGGACCCATTGCTCATCCTTCAGTTGCATTAAAAAGGCAGGAGACTACTTCAGGAGCAAGAGGAGTGTCTGTTAAGTGGGTTAATGTTAACAAGGCATACACAGATCACAAACTTCATGTCTTGAATGAGAAGCAGGTAAGTCAGTTCTTCTCTCTGCTATTCTCATGTTTACAAGGTCCTTGACCCCTCAGGAATGAGTCTTCTCATCCCGCTCTCAGCCAAGGTGCAGGATTAGGAGTATTGGGTGAATATTTTTTGTTAAGGAGTGTTGTTCACAGGTGAGCAAATTGGTAGAAAAAGCAAAGCTCTCTGAACCCAGTCTGACAGTGCGTCCTGGGGATGGAGGAGGCTGCTGCATAACATCCTTGGGCCCGAATCTGGAAATGAGTAACATTTAGGACTTGAGTGCTAAAGAAATGTCAGGAGACCAGCACTGCTGAAGTGGATAAAACACTTTAGGAAAATAATTCTAACACTTGAGTAGTATTTTACATTTATGATGACATCATGTCAAAATAAGCTTTGATGAAAATTAACTTGTGGCTGAAGGAAGAAATATTTTACAAGGCTTGCATTTAAGTCTGTTTTATAGAAGGGTTTGCTGTTGAATGGCAACATTTCTTTTGTGTTGTTCTTGAAATGCTGGAAATTTCAACCATTCCTTTGAAAAATGTAGCAAACTAACTCAGAGTTGATTGTGTTGCTAGGAAAAATACCCCAGTGGGTGTTGGGATATTTATCTGTACAGGCTAATCAGCTAGTTGTCATAATGTTGGTTGACAGTTATGGCAGCTTCATAATAATATACTTTTATTATGTCTTGTATCAGTGGGATCATATGCTTGAGTAGCTGTCTTTGGAATCCTTGTCATGCGGAGTAACCACTGCACCTGTGTCAGTTTGGTGTTCAGAGCCTTTTAAGAATATTGGCATAGATTTTAGAAGCCAATTGAATAGCAACCTCCAGAGTACAGTAAAATAACTTTATTAGGCATTATAAGCAGTGTCATTGAATTTGTTTTGTCTCTCTCTTATTAAATCAGTTCAGTTAGCTGTTCATTTTGAATCCCTGTGGTTATTAAATACTCATTCTAGAGCACAACCAATATTATATTAGCAAGGCTACAAACGAAGTTTCAGAATTCTAAAGCAGAGATGCTGTTGGCTGGACTAAGCAATAATAAAGTTTGCTGAGGTGAGTGCTAACGTACACGTCCTGAAGCGCTGCAGGAAACTCGGCTGCGGCTGTGACCCCCTCGCTCGCGGCCTGGTGACTGCTGGCTGCAAGTGGCCACTACCGGCGGCTCGCCTTGACTGAAGCAGCCAGCAAGAGGTCTCTGCAATTGTCCTGGCGATGACGAACAGGAACCCCCTCACCTGCTCCTTCAGGGCAATACATTCCTTTAAATTCAAAAGACTCGCTGCGATTTGTCAGGCTGACAGCCAGGAGGCTCTCTGGCCAGCTCCCAGTACCTTCTGGGTACTGGTGGATCCGGTTTGCCATCAGAATTTGTCAGCTTGAGGTGTGGTGGTGTAACAGGGCGTTTTGTTGGGGTGCTGGTTGGACGTATCTGTGCTTTGGTGTGGTGTGGGCAGTCTTTTGACACAGGTCAGGAGAAATATGGAAAGGAAATGGGTTGGAGGGCCCAGAGGATGCTTGACTTTTGCAGCTTGGATGAATCGGAGGTTCAGGAGGTTCTCGTGGAGGAGCTCCTACATGGCAAGTTATTTCACATGCAGAACATTCGTGTAACAGATGTGGGAATTGTTGAAGGTTACTGGATATACAGCACATCCTTTTAATGAGGCAGTTACTAGCCCCAACTCCATAACTAATGTAATTTCTTTTTTTTTTTTCTTTTTTCCTGTTCAGAATAACTTCAGAAGTTTAAATTCCATAGTTTTTAGGAAGGTACTGTAGAGCAAGTTGAATTTCCTTTAGTGAATGAAATAATTTTTTCCCTTGGAAACTAAATGTAACAAGAATTTAATAATTCATGAATTGAGCTTCAACATCTTTTAAATAATAGATAGACTGTCATGCCAAGTTCAGCTGCAAACTTACAGAGCATACGTTTTTATGTTTTTCTTTGACATTTTGGAGAATTACAGAACTACAAACATTTATTTTGTATTTGTGCTCATTTCAATATTTTATTCCTTTCAGGTTGATTTAGGAAATAAAAGCAACATTTTTTTTCCCCCAGAAAAGTAACTAGCTTCAGTTTCTGATGGAAAAAGAGAATAGAAGAGAGAGAAGACCGAGGTATACGGTCATAAATGATTCACTGGACTTTTGGCTGACAGATAGAACAGTTTCATAATAACTTTGTTTATTATTTTTCTTATCAATGGAATCAGATGTTTAAATACCTCTACTGGAAAGAGCTGTAAGGTTGACTAACAATTACACCTCTGTCACCTCTGCTGTCTCTGTCCTTTTCAAGATAATCAAACTTGATTTATTTTATTGGTTGTATTTCCCCCCTCTAAAATAGCAGAGATTTCCAGTTGGTGTGCAAGCTGCAGAAGCAGAGTGTCATTTAGTGATATTTTTGGTTATGGGGAGGATGAGTAGTCTCTTGCTTAAAGCAAAAGGAACTCAGTTGTCCCTGGTGCTGCTTTTCAGAGTAATGCCAATTCAGTGGAGGAACAACTGACTCCAAGGTGATGGATTGTCTCTTCTGTCTTGGCAAGAACTTCTAAAATCAGTGGAAAGGTTACAGCTGATTTCATGAATAGGTAGCCTCTTTTATTTTGGAAAAAATCTCAAAGTGCCAGAAATGGAAAGACTGTTTTCCTCCCTTTTTTCCCATGGCTGTGCACCTTTCCCCTTTTTGTGCCATGGAAGTTCACTCCACAGTTGGTGAGGACAAAGATGGTTGTTATTTTTTAATTAGTTGCAGTTTCGTGTATCTTGTAGGACGTCCTAGTGTGAACACTGTTCAGTTAAAGGCTTGAAGTTTGTGAAATGAACTGTGTTGATCTGATTTCTCTACTCAATCACAACAGGAGTTACACCAAATGAAAAATCGGGCAATGGGGATTTGTTTGAACAGATGTAGTTGCAGTTCTATAGCAAAAGACCTTAAATGTCTCTGGTAATAATTTATTATTGTGATTTCATTTTTCCTTTTAAATTTTCCTGCTCTGTGTGTGTGGAACTGAAGAAGCAGAGGAGTAAAAAGTATATAAGAATCCAATGCAGATTATTTGAAGTGGTTCACGCTCAATTTCTGTGAAGGGTGGATAGTCTTTCACTGTATCTATGCTTTTGTCTCTTGCTATTTACAAACTATGAGCTTGTCTTATCAGTCAAATGGAAAAATAAAATTTTTAAGGGAATCATTACCTTTTCAACTAGATATTCCAACCGTAGAAAGATAACATTGGCACTTACAGGGTATTAACTGGCAAAAATCAATCAAAACTTCATTGTGATAAATGTTCCCACGTGTGAAATTACAAGGAATCTGCAATCAGTTCCAGCTTGTTCAACTCCATTGGAAATGGTTCGGTAATCTGGGTGGTTATTTGCAATAACTCATCAAACTGATAATAATGTTTATTGCACCATATGTTATCACTTAAGTCTCAAACTGCAACTTTTACAATTTCATTGAAGGGGAAATAGGTTAATAATAAAATGAGTTAGAACTTGAGTTCTCTTTCTTTTCTTTTGGAAAGTTGAACCTATTTCTTGAGCCTCCAAAATGTAAAAGGAGTGGCGGTATTCCTGTCACCTACCTTGTGCACAAAGTTATGCTTTTCATAGAGAAAGTACAGAAAAAGTTCTTTTGCAGAAAGACTTGGAGCTACAAATAAGTCTCAGAGGCTCAGCTAGGTTCCCAGCTCCATTACCAGTCCGGCTCTTAGCCCATGAACCACCTGACGGTTAGAAGGAAGAAGGTGTAAGCTGCCCTGGCTGGGTGTTTTTAGCACTGTTTCACCCAAACACTCAGGTTGTTATCAGTGGTCTTTGTAGCATGGTTATACCCAGGAGCATTATTTCTGGCAAAGACTTCTTGCACAGCAAGCTATAAAAATTAATTACTAAAAGGTAGTCTCTGCCCTAAAATTTTGCTAGCACAGGTAGGTTGAGCCACAAGATGTGAGATCTGGCATAAAGCTGTTTTGTTCTCCTTTGTTATACTATTTGAAAACTGGGCCTCTGTGTTCACTTCTGATCTTTTATTTCTAAAAGATTTTGAAAAAAAAAATTCTCAGTGAGAATCTTTTATCAAGCACCTTTTCACACAGGATGTTTCCCTTCCTTATTGAAAATGTTGTGAGCAACTTAATCCCAAGGGGAAAAGAGTGCTAATATTCAGTGGTGATGGAAGAAAATAATCTGAATGGGATAGTGCAATGGAAGGAACATTTTGATTAAAAATGCAAGAATATTCAATCATTCTATCTAGCAGGCCATATGTACATGAAAAGCCTATCTTCATTCTTATCATTCTGGGTGCTCATTTTCAACAGAATGATTGATTGGCAAGATTCCTATTTCTACACCTTTCATCTATCTTCGGTACTTTCATAAATGTTGAATTAAGCAGTTTTTATGAAACTTATCATAACCTGGAGTGTTCATTGGAAGTGACTGTGACAAAATGGATTCCCCTACTCTTGAACTTCAACAGCAATATTGCACAATGCATTTATTTCTGCCTGGTTAAAAGCACAGGCTTTTTTTCCTCAGCGTGAGAAATGCCGAAGAAAAATTAGAGAGAGGAAGACTGAAGGGCTTCCGAGAAAAGGAGAAGAGAGCCTCTTGGACTGAAATCTAGATCCTTATTTTAGCTGTGGAAAGCAAGACTAGTGCCTTTGTAAGGTTGATATTTTTCTTTTGTTCTTAATGTCATTTTATTTTGACCCATTCCTTCTGAGGTTGCCTCTTTATTTTGGAGTAATACCTTGAAGCCTTCATCTATCTTCTATGCCTTTGGAACTAGTGCTGTCTTTTGCGTGCCATGACTTGGGCAGGTTCCTCTGGGTTGAAACCAAATTCTGTTAACACAGCTCTTGGAGTTATCCCCTATGAGCACAAAATCTTTGATGAAAAAATAAAGAAGTTAGTAGCAATTCTTTGTTACCTGTGACGGGCGTTGGGCTTGAGGAAGCGAGGATGACCTGTACGCAGATCTGCAGCTGGACAGAAGCGCTGACGGTTTGTTGTAGCAGAGGAATTTCCTCTAGGGTGTGTGTGATGAATCTTCCCATGTGAGAGCTTGATGGGGCTGCATTTCCCCACAGCGACATGAATCCACAGTTGTGTGCAAATGCTTGCCTCTGTCAGGCTATCAGGCAGTTTGTCTGCTCTGGAGCTGTCAGAGCCACGTTACGTTACACCTGCTGGCGCTTCTGGCACTGCGGTATTCCATGAAGTACCTTCCAACTAGGGTTTATGTTTTTCCTGGGGAAAAAAGATATATAAATGCTTGATTTATGGGAACGCATGGGACTTGCAGATGTATTGGTGTCACTGCTTTCCCCAGTTACTGAATTAAATGGCTGGAAAAGGGCAATCAAGGTGGCTGTCACATGCCGTTGCATGGAAGTTAGTACAACATCTGCTTTGCCTGCTGTTTCAGAAATCACTGGTGCATATTATAATCAGGAATAGAATGACTACTACTTTTTTCTTTTTATTGGTGAAGACTGTACATGGGGAAATGCTTAAATTATGCTGAGAATAGCCTTCTGTAAGTTATGGCAGAAGGTTGATATTTCTGTTCAGCATTTAAGTTACAAGAAGCTTGGAAAAAGGGCATTTCCCTTCTTTTGTAATCACACTGACTTTTATCCTTTCAGCATTTGCCTGAACACCTTAAGCTTTTTCCTTCTTGCTCTTGGGAGTGCCACCATTCATTGCCTGATTAGTATTTTTGATGCATAGAACGAGTTAATTGTAGCTATAATCATTGGAAGCGGTTGGTGTTGTAATTTGGTATTTTCTCAAAGAACCATTAGAAGCGGATGCAATATAAACTCCTAGTTAAAAGCAGTATGATGCATGGGCTTTCTGAAGGCATGGGGGAAAACTAGCTATTGGTAGCAGAACTTGTAGTTAGAAGCATTTATGTTGCTTCCCTCTGGGAGTATGATGGGAGGGTAAAACTTTTATACTATCAGGCATTTGTAAGCAATTCTCCAGCTGGGGCTTTAAATTGGAATAGCTCTATTATTCACTTGTACCCCAGAACTCTTTGGAAAATCATCTGCTGCTTCTTCCAGCTGTGAGTGGCCACAGTCACATGTGCTACTGGTGAAGGCACAAACGAAACGCTGCTACCTGGACTTGGAAACCACAAGACACATTCCTTGCACTTCCAGGTGCTGCTTGTGTCGTGTAAGGCGATCCCTTGCCTGGTAAAATGGTTTTAGATACAATTAACTCACAGCACACATCAAAAGCATTTAAGTGAGTTGTTGCAGAAGTGATTTCTGTTCCCGAGTCCACAGCCATGACTTGGGATGTGGGTCCAGGTGCGTGACAGAGCAGGTGGAGGGAAGGCGTTGAACCTCTCACCCCTGCCTTGGCAGAGCACTTCAGGTACTGAGCGGTCATGTAGGAACGGGAGCAGAACCACCATCTCCTTTTCCCATGCTGCCTATGCAGAGTCTAACCCCAGACTGCATGATTTTGGCTTATGCATGCATTGGTATGCGTATGCATTTGGTGTATTTTCTGGCAGTCTAGCATGCCATATGCTTTCAGGTAGGCTTACGGCAATGGGTGAGGATGCTTATTGATAGCTTTAGGGCCAAATCGTGCTTGCACTATTCAGTTGCCTACATGAGTAGAGAAACTCCGTTTCAGGTGTGTTTTTATCATGCTGTATTCCCTTGTTCGGGCAGTAGCCCAGTGAGCGAACGGGTCGGTACTGCTTCTGACTCGGGGACCAGACCTCCTGGCAGTGACCGCATCTGGGCGTAGGGAGGGCGGTGCCGCTGCTCAGGTGTCGTCTTTGACCTGTTGCAGGTTGTCTTGCTTTCCAAATTGGATTAGTAGATCGAAGAGAAGCAGAATTCACTGTGCATTCGGCTTAGGGTCCCTGATTACTGCGAGGCTGGGGACAGCATGGACAGACAGCTGGAGCCTGCAGCAGCACAAGCTTAATTTATGAACACGGCCCCCAGATTGTCAGTTAAGTCAACTGTAAGGTCAGAGAGCCAGACTGGGTCGTAGTGTGGAAGTGCTGTCGACTACCGTAAGACAGCAACTGCTGACACCAGGGTTTTTCAGCAAAAGCAGCTCTAGGCATATTAAGTTGTACTCAGCTTATCAGTATCACAATTTCTTGTTTTCTGAGAGTACTGCCGGTGGCTGCATACTGTATCTCTCACAGCAAGTACCTCTGAATTATTTATAACTGGCTCAATTTGCAGTACTAGAACACGAGCGTTTTCTGGCCTAAAATTAGGCTAAGCAGTAGTTTCTCCTGAAGCCCTTGCCAGTTATTAGAAGTTGTTGCCAATCACCAGTCCCACCGTGTTTTGCCCAATTTGCTACCGGCTTCTCATAAACTCACTCAAATGCAGGATATCTTACAGCAGCCAGGCTGGGCTGTAGCCTCCTTGTCAGGCTCTTAAATTCTGGAAAATTGATTATTTCAGCACATGTGGTTGTCACATCCATGCAGCCTCCTTCTCCAGGGTTCGCTGGTGTCACCACGAGCCAGCCCCACACCATGGAGCCTGTTTTAGTGGCTAGGAGGGTTGGCAGTGACCCCAAGGGTTTGGGGTAGGTTTTGGAGCACCCTGCTATCACAGTCGGAGTGTCTCCAAAGAGTTCCAACTCTGCTGGAAGCACTCCAGCACTGCGGCTGGAAGGAGCCCTGGGCTGCACCCAGCCACAAAGAAGGTGAGATGCTGAGCGCTTCAGGGCTGCCTCCTGCCCCGGAGAGACCCAGGCCTGTTGAATGGCTGGTTTGCTTCCCCGGTGCTGTTTCAGCTGATATTTTTACTTACCTCGTGGGTGAAGATGCATTTGTGAGACTATTAGCGTATGAATTCAAATTAATTTACGAGTTTATCTTTTAATGAGTTTAATAATGCAACATCATTTTCTCTCAATTTTAGCTTAATGTTGATTCCTTGTTTAGTTAAAAATTTGAAATCTTACAGGCTGCACAAGAAATTAGGTTCTTAATGACTGTTTTATTCAATTATTATAGTGATATTTGCCCTATCATAGTTAATGTTCCATTTTGAAATTAACATTTTACACTCCCTCTCAAGCCACTTTTCAGTAATATCCTCACATGATATTTTAATGCAATTTTTAACAGTGCTGGATTTCCTTTTCACACTTTTAATTCGCTTCAAAATATGAACCAATAAATTGTTAAAATGCATTTTAAATCAGATTTGAAAAGCATTGATTTCTTTTTTTTTGTTTGTTTCTTACAAAGTTTTTAGCACTCTTTCCAAAAGTTTGTTTTGATTGGAAATGATTTTATTTTCTGAAAATTGGAAAACGGTAGTTTTAGTAACTTTTTTTGGTTTTAAAAATTGTATAACAGTTAAAATTCATTTTAACAAAACTTCAGCATTGCTTGGCTTAGGAAAAAAGTCTTCAAATTTTAATAGAAATTTAATTATTATCGTAACTTGTTATTGATGGGTAACCTTTCTCTTCAGCAATAATTGATTTACAGAAAATTGATAGATAAATGTGACAGTAAATATAATTCAGAAAATAGTTTTGTGCAAGGAGGGAGAGTAGGAATTTAGGAAAAATTTTAGACATTATTCATCTAGACTGAAAGTTAGTGGCCAGTAGTTAGAGGAAAAGATAACTGGAAAGGAAAGCCTAGAGGTGTTTTCTCACAACAACTAATATGTTTTTCCTGCCATACTATCACATAACGAGAGAAATATTGATGAGGAGAGGGTCCTAGAAAAAGGGGAAAATATGCAATCAGATAAAATGGAAACACATTTCAGAGAACTGCATTGGCATCTGCTTATTTTGCAGAGTCCCATTAAATAGCAAGACTGCAATGTGATCTAGTTCAAATAAATACTGGGCATTAAGGTGACAGCTTAAGTGCATTATATTCAGTGCTAGTGGGCACTGCTAAGGATATAGTTTCTTTTTAACAGTAAGTACTAAAGTGTTGTAGTAAAAATGGAAATCTTTGCAATACAATAAATAACTAAATTGCTCTGTAGGGTGATAAATCAGAGAAGATGCTTCACCCACAAGGCACCACTCTGTTAAGGCCAGCCAAAAAACCCGTAGGCGAACTAACAGGCAAACTGTCCATGTGAGGGTGGCAAGAGGAGAAGTGGGTCCAGAGGGTTTGATTAAACCCGTAGACTAAGATGTGCGTTGTTGTATTGCAAGTAGTTCCCAGGTAGTGCTAGAAATAGGGCGTTGGGTGTTACTTTGGACAAAATGGGCGGGAAATGGCCTTGGATGTGACAGTCATTGGAGAGCAGAAGGGGAGCCTGGAGAGCAAGGAGCCCAGGTGAAAGGCTGGGCTGGTGGCCATAGCTGAACGTGGGACAGCTGCTTGCATTGCCATGCTTCTGTCCTTCCCACATCGCGACGAATTATTCCTAGCTGTCCAGCTCAAACTCAGGTCTATCCCTTCTGCAGCTGCACAGGAAATGTTTTGTCATTTGGCCCTGTGTGGCTGCAGGTTGTTTTTGTTGGTGGTGGTGGTGGTTTTTTTTTTTTTTTTTGGATGGGGAGGAGAGATGTTGGGTTCTTGTGTTTTTGTTTTGTTATTTTTTTCTTCTGTGACACATACCGTGCTACAGGTTTTGCTCATGCCAAAAGCCTCCTGGTGTGCTGAACACCTGGAGAGCTGTGTCCTGTAGGATTGTAACCCAGCTGTCAGCTTTAGCACAGAGTCTGCAATTAAAAATTCACTGAACTGTTGATTGCAAGTCAGGGTCAGCTGGATGACTCAATTACAGGCATCTTCCTACCCGATCAAGTGCTTGGAAACAGTCATTTGTCTGCTGAATGAGAAGTCATTTGTCCATTGTAATTACACTCCATCAGTGTGTGTCCTGCAAAGAGGTGCTGGAGATGGAGAAGGGCTTGCAGAAAAGGCCCTGCTAGAAAAGAAAAATGGAGCTGCAGCGGCGTGCCTGGAAGTGCTGCTCTGCGTGGGCAGAGCGGTCACTGCACGCTGGGTCGTGCCGATGCCTGCCTGTGCGTGCGAGTATGAAGTGACGGTGGGTCTAGCAGGACCGTGCCTGGCAGATGTGTTTCACTGATTGGTCTTTAAAAGTGGTCTTTGACATTATATTGCTACAGGTTGCTATAATAACCATCAGGGAAAATCAGTAGGTTTTGTAACCCAAACCAGGAGAATAGATGAAAATATGGAAATACCAGTAGAGAAGTCTGATGCTGCATAGTGATCGCTCCAGAATACCAGTCCTTTCACGTCGTAATTCTTGTCCCAGTCTCCAGTCTTCTCTGTTAAGTAACCACATGATGTGTCTGGCACCCGTAAATCTGGGGACCCCCTTTCAGTACATAATGGTCTGGATCATTAGTCTACTTCAGCTTGTCTCATTGCTTCTCCTTTCCTTAATTTTATCCTCCATGCTGCTGCTATTTGCAAATGCTTATGATTTTCTTATTGTCTACCAAGAAAGGTTTTGTGTCTTTCTTGAAATTATCTTCTATGCCCTCTTAATCAACAGTGCTGTTTCTTCAGCTCCTATCTAAAGAGTCAGCTCTAGATCCAATTGATAAAACATCTTCACTTCAATTTTGTTCTGCAGTTCTTGTCCTTAAAAGTATATCTGTTGCTAGAGAAAATACGTATGTTTCCATTTAAGTAGGAGAAAAGCCAATTTATTGTATTCTTCTCATGAACAAGTGGTTGCCCATTCGTTCTAGTAAATTCTGTCTCCAGTTACATCTATGCTATCCAGTGAAATGCTTTTGAGAGACATTACTAAGATAATCTGGGATTTAGCAACGATTAAGAAAAAAATAGACAGCAAAATAAATATGTATCCTGATTCCTTTCATGTGAAATCCTAAGAACTTTCTTATGCTCTTGACTGGTCAAACATCTTATGGAAAGTAATATTTTGGCATTATGTGCCTTAGTCTGGCGAATTCTGTTCTTTCAGAATTATTGTTTCCAAGTTCTTATTGATTATAATTTTTTCTTTCTATAGTGCTTTTTTTTTTTTCCCCCGTCTGTTTTCTAGAATTTAGAAAGTATTATCCAGATATAGGTTGCTAAAGAAATTAAAGTGGTTGATGCATTGACTTGAGTGCTATCCTACAGTTTTTAAAAGCTCCTTCAATTGCAGGTAGCAATGTTAGTTCATTGTGTTCAGATCACATGCAATGAGCAGCACTTTTTAAATAAAGGCTTACCGCTGGCCCATTGATTTAAGACATCTTTTACTGTGGCGTGTTACCTTGGCCACCAAGGTAGCTTCGACTAGGCTTTCCTGAGTGGGAGTTGTGAGATAGCAAACCTTTTTAAAACAGCTTACATGGCAATTAATATTAAAGACTGTATGCAATTATCCCATTCATATTTCAGAAGAAATTAATGCACGTTGTTGAAAAGTACTTAATAATAGGAAGGTAAAAAATGGCATTTTATTCTGTACCGTTTGCAGAACTTAGAGTATGGACAGCTTGCTTTTTCCTACCTGTTTTTATTTTATGTGGAAGTTCAATGATTCTGTTTCTCTTCACATATTATTTCTCTGATATTGTCATCAGTATCCCTTTTATGAGAAAGATAATGCACAATTTGGCTACTGCCTGCAAATACCCAGCAGAAGTACATATACATATTTGATTATGTATTTCTTTCCGTGTATACAGGACAAAATAAAGGCAGTAAATGGCGGGGCTACAACAAAGCAGCGTTTTCTGTTTTTGGAATACATGTTGGATAGCTTCTCCAAATGAGCCTTCATGCCTGAAACGTGGTCACAGATACGATGTGGAGGAGTGGTGGGAATAGCTCTGGAGCTGAGAGGGATGTCTAGTACAGAGCAAAACTGAACTACTGAGAGTATAGATCTGAACATCATCAGAATTAAGTTGTTTCCTTTATTAACAGTAATTCTTGGTATTTTATCTTAATTTCTTGGGATGTAATACAAAAATGACAATGCTTGTATCTTGTAAATGTTGGGGTTGGTCCATGGAGCTATTCTCTGCAAGTTTGCTACAGTTTACTTTGAGTGACCAGTCAAAATACTGGCAAAGCTGTTTGTTTAGGTCACTTTAGCATCTCTGCTTCTCTGGATAAATGAGCCTGCTGTAAGGTTTTGGTTTTGTGTACCCAGAGTTCTCTGTCTGGCATAAGAGTTTAAATATCAGGTCTGAAATTAATCTGAGTGCTCTGTTCTGTGTCCTGTGAAGAGTAATAATATGCTTAAATATTTACCAACCCCCAACATGTTAACAATAATATAATGATATGCACCGTAGGAATACCAACACTTTAATTTACTACATATTGCATTGAATAGGATAACAATCTTCTTTGTCTTTGCTTTAGTACAATAATCTTTATACCCTGGCTTATTCAAAGTAAATCAAAATCTTTTTTTTTTTTTTTT
>VXAA01000779.1:752068-895533 GCA_013399115.1 Anseranas semipalmata
TTTTTTGGTCATCAGTAACCTGCTTAATATAGGACACATCTCCTATTTCTAGTCTCTTTGCTGCCATTTATCTGCTTGCAAGTGGATTTATTATCAAGTAATGCTAGTTTTAAACAAAATGTCTTTTGCTATCTCAGGAAAACCAGGCTTTTCTGTGTTTGCTCTTCTACCAGTTAAGTAGCGTGAGTCAAGGAAAGCCTTTTTCAGAGTGCATCCAAATAGTTGTGCAGAAAGAAATCCTGATGGCTACTGCATAGCTAAAGCAGGTGGTGAATAAATGGCTCATTCGAACATAGGGATTGGGAGAAGCAGGGAGGATGGATATTTCTGGCAGTGGATTTCTTCCCTCTTTCTCTGCCTCTCTCCCACTAAGCCATCCCATACGTGTCTGGTACACCACAGTGTACTTCTACAAGAGGGAAATTTCATAGTCAACTGAAGCTGACCACGTCCTGTGTACTACTGACTGTGGCTGCATACTGAATTGTATTTATTTGCTGACCTGCCTCAGAAAGAGCTGAAGTTTTGAATAAAATAAAATAAAAAAGTGTTTTGCTGGGTTGGTTTGCTACCAGGTTAGTACGCTATGAAGCTGTGTGGTAGGCGTACCCTGGCAAAGGGGAGGTGATGGGGATTTCAGGAGCTGGGAGCAGGACAGGGCTGCCTGCTGCAGCAGTAATGTTGTCTCAGTGTAGCTCAGTCTAAGGAAACCGCCGTGACACAGTTGCATCTTTATGTCGACAACTCTGTCCTTGCTTCTCCCCCCAGTACGCTCGCGCGGCGTTGTGTCTGCAAGTTGTGCCTTGGCTTTCTGCACCAGGTGTCCGAGTTCTCTGTGATAAGAAAGCGGGGCAGGGTTCGGACCTGGTCCCAGGCCCACTGCAAACAAGTTCTGCTGACTTCACGATGCTGTGTCAAGCAATATGAGATTGTAGGTACTTGATTCGTTCTGCTTTTCACATTTAACTGTGACCTTCCTTCAGCCTCAGGATTCTTCTCTGTTCACAGAGATGAAAGCATCTCATTTCCATGACAGCACCCTTCCCCATAACGGAGCTGTTGGTATTTATGTGTAGCTAGAATAGCTGAATAACTGTAAACAGGAGCATGCAGATAAGAAAATTACCAGCCATTTATTCATAAACTGGTCAAAGGAACCGCATCTTTTATCCGGGGATAAATATAAAAGTAATCCCAGCCCAACAGCTCTGATACTGTAGATCTTTGTCAAAAGGTTAGGCGTGAGCACCAGAGGAAAAACTGAACTATAATCTTAACACTGAACAAAGGGATGAACAAACAACCCCCCCCAGAGAATCGCTACCCACTGTTTGTTCTTAACAAACCTGGTTTCCTATTTCGTTTTCTCTTACATATGCAGGGAGTACTGTACACGTCTGCATTAGTTTGGGCGCTGTGTTTTGGGTACAGACATCGCGCACTGAGGTGCGTGAGAATGCTACTGAACGCCGAGGGAGGTGAACGGGATTCCTGCCCCGTGCCCCAGCACGCAGCGAGTGTAGCTGTGCTGCACGGCTTGATTTAGCATTCAGAAAGGTAATGAGCATGTAAGACTGGGAAAGATGCAACAGGAATTGCTCAGCCCTTCTTTTTTGTGCTTTTCTGCTAGGATGGTGATAGGAATTTCACCAAGTGAAAGCTACTCCTGATAAATTTGAAACCAATGAAAGAAAAAAACATGCCGATATACAGCCAATAGATACAAAACCACCGGACTGGGAACGGGGAAGCCAAACCAATGTGAAATAGATGTCTGAATTTGGGCCTGTTCCTTGGGAAAGAAGGCTGGTAAAGCCAGTTTATGCCTGGCTGTACCCTAGGGAGCACAGCATATACTGGTGCCTGAGCACACGTTTCCCAGCATACATACTCCCTTCCCGGTAGATGGGAGGTCCTCTGCCATGTAAAGGGATGCAAGGAAGGCATGGGAAAGGGCAGAGCAAGCCCAGGATGTGTTTGGGCTCCTGGAAGAGCAGTGGCCAACACATCTGGGTTTCGGGGACTGCTGCTGACTGTTGGGGATGTTCAGTCAGGGTCGCAGCTTCAAGGCGCTGCAGGCCCTGCAGATGGTTCAGATTGTGGTTTTGGTAGTTGTGTGTGAGCCTGTTTCTTTATGGGATTTGTAGCTCTAGAACCTGGGCACTGACCAAAACAGCAGCAAGATGTAGTGTTCAGCAGCAGGGAGCTTCCTGGCTCTGGTCCGTGGGAGTGCGCACGATGACAGCTAGTTTAAAAAGCAGTCGACGGCCTAAATGTTGTTATGCTGTTGTACATCTGTGTTTCCTCAGCCAACAGTCTTCTGTGTTGGTTCATGACTGCTGCTGCTTGCCCAAGCCATTTTGTGCACACCTGCAATGAACAAGATCTTTCCAAGTGTTTGAATGATCTCAGCTTTGGCAAATTAAAGGATGATAATGCCTAATTGATACGGCACAACTTCTCCCCGCCACTTGCGGTTGCTCACTTCTGCTTTTTGTATTCACACAAAAAAAAGAGCTAAGGGGAATATTCCTCTTCAGTCAGACAGAACAGGATGCATCCTCTAATAAACCTTTACTTATGTGAAGATGATGATGATAAGTTGCAGCAACTTAATTCTGAAAGAACAGTAAAGATATACAGGATGTGCCTGTGTAATTGTGAGGAAAGATAACCAAGAATCCCGAACCACTCCCAGCCTAAATAGATGACAGTAAGAACTGTAGGATGCATTGTCTCAGATGCTGTTGTGCTCCCGGAGGAAGGCAGAGGAGGGACGGGAAGGAACAGAGACCTTGGAGCCCGGTGGATAGTCAGGTGAGGGAATGGCACACCGGGAGGATTCACCACTGAAGTGGCAGGTGGGCTAGTAAAGAAGAGGGGATAAGGCTCACGGCATGCTGGTCCGGGGCCTGAAGAATTACCTGATGAGGAGAGAAATGAATATTTCATCACTATTCATCACGATTATGGTACCATGAAAAGGCACAGAAAGAAACGGAGCGGTAGGCTGGGAGCACATATTGTTCCTTTAGTGGTGCTGTGGGCTTGCTCTGATGAATCTGTCTTGCATCTCACCCAAAGAAAAGGAGTTGGCTAATGATGTGCTTTGCAGATGGATCAGTGCTGGCACTTAAACAACTCTATATCTGGTACACAGGTGTTTGATTTTGTTTTTGTTAACAAGCCAATAGCAGGCAGATTTAGGGAAAATTGACCACAGTTACTGTGTAGAGACAGAGTTTCTCTCACTGCTCCCAATCTAACTCTGCCATATGCTCGGTGTATGAGCCCAAGCCACGACACATCTTCCAGTCAGCAGGCCAAGCTCACATCTGGTGAAAGATAAGAGTGGAACTACGCCTACCGATGTTACTCAGCCCGATGCATCATTCTGCCGTTCCATTTTGCTTTGTAGAGTTGAGCAGGCACCTCTGAAAATTGTCCCTGATTATTCGTCCTGTCAAACTCCTATCCCTTTTGTTGTTGCTTGTAAGCTTTCCAGAAAACACTTTTCACAGCAGATGTCTGCTAATGCAGAAGATGTTAGAGAAATAGTTGTGGAAAGTGGATTTCAGTACGTTTTTTTCATACCAGATGTGTTTACTGGATATGAGGCTTAAGCAAAGAAGTTGTTAGCGTTGGGAAAGTCTTCATGTCTATTTAAAATTAAATGCTGTTCAGGTATTAACTGTAAATTTTGCACAAGAACAAATCAATCCAGTGTGTGCCAGAAAACCTAACACAGGTGCTAATGCAAGGAAATAGCTTGATGGATGGAAAAGGGGATAACAAACTGAGGCAACACGTAGGTAATCCACTGGATTAAGACTATATAAACTAAGAATTTGTTGCTCATGAAACTATAACAGGGGGATATTAGTAAAAACTCCCATGCCTGTTGAAGGTGGTTTATCAGAAGAGAGCATGGGAAAATTGATTAAAAAACATAACATTAAATGAGTAATAGGTGGGCTGTCTGTTCTTTCTCATGTCTGCGAATGTACCAATGCTTGCGGATAGGTTTTGTTAAAATAGTTGTAGGTAATACAGTAGTGTTGAGATTTTCCAAATATAATACCTCCAGGAAGTTCTCAACTGCATCCCCACTTTACAGCAGCTGTTTGCTCATAGCAGTTTATTTAGGGCTGGAGAGAAGACAACAGGTCCTCCTTGTTATTCACCCTGGCTGTGTTTTTTTTCTCCTTCTAGTGATTTGCTGTTTTGTAGGAAGGATTTTTTCTCGGTCAGTTTGTTGCAATCAGAAATGAAATAATGGAAATACCATACATCTGTGCTGTATCTTAGACTGATAATCTCATAGGTGGGAAACAGAAACCATTCCAGTGCCTGTGGAGTCACCACTCACTCTTTATCTTCTATTCACGACTGATTTACAACACAGCTAATGCCTCTCTCCAGCCCGCTGAGGCACTGTTGCAGTGCATGCAAAAACACACATGGAATTTGAGTTGCATGGGAGTGTAGTATAGGGAAAGAGTGCACAGATTCTTTTCTTTGGTGGTATAAACTGTGTATGTGTGTGGAATATATGAGTGCACTGCAGTTGCACACAATGCTTCAGGGAGAATTGGAAGAGGATGCAGTAGCAAGCCTGGGCAAACCCTTTAAGAATGACCAAAGAACCATGTTCTAAGCATTTCAGAATTCAACAGTTCTTTGTCTCTAAGACTTCTAACCTGCTTTTGCAAGTGTCATTTTATTTTGAATCCTCATAGTTTATGGGAAAAGTATTGTACTGTAGGAGTGGAGGGCTGTGCAGTCTGTGTTAAAGTTGTATTTATGATGATGTTCTGAACTAATATCTTAAGTTTTTATGAGACAGGATGACATTTATGAATAATTTATTCACGACACGGTAACCTGAACTATAACAATTTCTTCCCAAGAGTTATTTGGAAGAGCTATTGGCAATACAAAAATTAATGTTAACAAAAGGATGTCACTAGAGGTAGGTTGAAGAGAGAAAGAGGTCTGCATGCAGCCTCATGGGAATATATTAGGGTGTGTGTGTGTGTATATATATATATATATATATATTTTAATTTTGATTAATTCAAACATTGTCAGGAATATGAAGTGTAATTTATATTCCTCAAAAAACAAAACAACAACAGCAGCAGCACCCCACCCATTAACTATGTTCTGAAGTTGGAATGCAGTACCATATCCCACGTGTGCCAGCATTACAACAGGTTGCCCATAGCAGATTCACAAAAGGACCGCGTTGCTAAAAGTAGGAATTGCGTGGAATCTGTCTAAATTCAAAATTGGCACTTGGGATCAAGACTTGGTGGGGAAACATAGTTCCATAAACACATTGGTTCAATGACAGTAGCAGTCAAAAAAGCACATCAAGTGCTAGAAATTGTTAGGACAATTAATAACAAGGGATTTTACTCAGTGGCATAATAATACTTTGGTGTTTTTTCTATATCTTGAATGCTGTACGAAGCGCTGGTCCTTTGTTCTGAAAAAGAATATAGAATTTGGAAAGGTTCAGGGAAGGACAATGATGTTCATCATAGGTCTGACATGGTTTTTGTATGAGGAACAACTAGGACTTGCGCAAAATTTCCTTCCCCTGTATGGACAGAGTGGGTGGTAATCAAATATTCACTGTTTATTCTAGTGCGAGAACAGAGGCCTCCAGAGATGGAGTCAAGGTAGATTCCCCTATGCAGACAATAAGGAAAACAGGCACTTGAAAACTTCCTGAAAACCCTCTGGAAGCACTGAGATGGGCGGATGAAGGGGCTGGATGTGTAGCCTGTGCATAGGCTAAGCTGCCATCAGGAGCGCTGTCTGTGGCTGTGTTGCAGCCCGGAGCAGTTCAGCAAGTCCATGGTAGGTGCCATGCTCTGGTACAGCTGCCCAAACTGCGAAGGGGCTTTCCCAGACCCCGATGAAGCCCAGGATTGGAGGCTCTTTTCATCTTTTGTTTTTCTAAATGCCATTTTCCATCCTCTTTAAAACGTCTTCTGCTGGCTCTCATGAGCTTGCCTTGCCTGTGCTCTGCGCTGTCTGGATGCAAATCAGCCTCAGCCAGAGACCATGCAGCTCTGTTAGTGCCGTCGCACGCTGCAGGGAGGGAATGCGGTGGAGGAGCCGGCGTTGCTCTGTGCTAGCGCATCTCTGCAGGCAGTGCGGTGAGCCTCTGCCACCAGAAAGCCCTGCAAGCAGAGCCCTGAAGGCAGAGCACAGGCTGTCACCCTGCGTTTGCCCAAGTCACAGGTCTAGAGATTGCCTCCCAGCCAAGTCGCGTGCTCTTCAGCATCCTATTTAGATGATGCCAAACATGTTGCAAACCCTGCCTTAGTATTTTTCCTGTAGTAGACCAACATTTCCTTTATTGTGTGACCACTCGTGAGGGAGCTATTTCGCAGGGAGTTTGAGTGTCTTGCTCATAAAAGCTGCAACTTTTCCTATATTGAGGAGATGGTGTGTTTTATTCCTCTGTGATTTGTTTTGCCTAAACTAAGCACTTTGCTTCAAAAGGGTGTCCTTGTAAATCTTTGTCCTTTTAAATTCAAAGGTCAATGATACTTTCTATATGCAAATTCAGTTGTTAAATGTATTGCACATTACTACTCCTGGCAGATGGGAAAAACTGCAAATTTATCATGGTGATGGCTTCAGGAACAAAGTAAGCAATTATAGACACAGTATGACAACTAATGACAGTCTCTTTTATTCTCTAGTGTTTTCAGTAGCCTTTCATATGAAAGAAGAGGAATAGAAGGTTACCTTAGCTGTGTGTCTAAATCTAAGCCAATGTTACCAGAAATTGTAATATATAGCCTTTATTATTACCCATTAGAATGCAGTTTAACTTCTGGCCCTTTATAAAAACTCTTCCTGAAGATGCATTAATAAATACAAGCTTATTTTCTGTTAAACTTTAATTTTGTTTCTTGTGCACCCTAAGGAATTACAGGCAGTTGGAAGGAGAATATTCTGCTGAAGGAAGTTAACTTTTCTAGTCTTATTCCATATGCTGGATACACCATGCTAATATTAAAAATTAAGATATTTTATAAAGTAGATGGTTTGTTTTTATGATGATGATAGTGGCTGTGAGTTCTATGTGGTTTTCACTTGGCCAGGCTGGCCAGCATGGCCCACCCTCCCTGTGCCAGGCTGAAGGGTTGGCTTCGCTTCGCACCCTCAGTAGCAGATGTCTGGGGGCAGATCGGGTTCCCACGTCTCCTCTCTGTACCCTCTTGGTTTAGATTTGAGCTTCAGCTCTCCTTATAAACTCAACCATATTTTCTTACCATCTTGCAGTCGGTTACTATATATTGATCCTTAGTAAATGTAGTGATCTGCACTCCAAATGACTAATTAAATATGCCATAAATCTGCAAGGGAATGAGTTCTTCAAGTGAAAGAATTCCTTTTTATGTAATAAAAAAAACTCTCAAAAATCATGTTCTAACCCCAAGTGATTGACAGAGAGTTTGAAGTTATTTTACCACTGGTAGAACTGTATGAACACTGTGCAGTGATGATTCAGAGCTACACAGATTGCCCAAAAGCTCAGAGTTCAAAAGTCCAGTGGATAATATTCATAACCAGCCAAAGGAATGTATGTAATCAGACTAGTGCATTGCATACCTTGGATGTCAAACTTCAGCAGTCAGCATCCTCTTGATCCCGTTGAGATCAGCTTGAAGATTAGCCTAAAGAATGTGTCTGTATGCTGCAGTTTTTGTAGGGGTTAAACACAAAGCAGACACACATCAGCAAGCCTTAAACTGGCCAGTTGTTTGTAACGATAATTCAGAGGTGGCAAAACAGCAGAGCATGGTCTGGAGAGCTTGCCAGGGCCATGCAGAGGAGCAGGTACCTTGGTGTCCAGGGCAGCCTGACGTCAAGCTTGTACTTGATCTGCCTGCGTGCGTGCCCCTGGAGCTGGTGCAGGTTGTTGGGTTCACAGCCCCCAAATCCTCCGTACCTGCTGGCAGGTTACACGGCTGGAGCTGTTCTGGCAGTGCTCATCAGCCCACCCTACTGGCTTCAGGGAGACTACCAGTGCTGTACCAGCTCAGAATTTAACCTGGCCCAGAGGAAACAAGATTTTGTGCCATTTTCTGCCCGAGGATGCTGTCTTACCTCATGATGACTTGTGCAATCTTCACAGGGAAAATAAGTGTGCCTGTGCTGCCCGTCCTGCTGCTCCACGCACAATTAATGTGGGTGGGCAGGTGCTTTGCTTCCTCCTCTAGAAGGAGGCACTGATAACAGAAGATTAACCTTGCTCCATTTAAATTATAGCTGGCAAGCAAAATGCGTTGTCCCTCCCCAGACAGGGGGATGGATTTTCAGGAGAATAAACTGTCTGATGTTTAATGACGGCAAGTTGCCAGGAGTACACTCCAGTGGGCCAGAGGATCCTGATCCAGTGCTGATTTATGTCCGAGGTGAGGTACGTGCTCCGTGTATCTTGTGCCTGCAACTAGGCTTTTCTCGGATGTCTGCAAACAAAATACTGACCTCATCCAGCGGTGCTAGCTTGCGCATGCCTCCCCGCCTCGAGCTGCCTCCGCTTGCAGCAGAGTGATGGCTTCCTCTGTATCACGCTGAAGCACGGTTCAGCTCCTAAACTCGGACAGATGCACCTAGAGGCTCGAGTGACTCTGCCACGTACTGGCCGCTATTCTAAAGCACTTTGAGCATTGCTGTAGATGAGTAGAAACATTTAGAGAAACAAGCAATATGTTTGTAAGCAACATACAAGCAATAACTTAACCTCTGCACACCTTTGCTGAGGAAAAAAAATAAAAGAAAGATTTATCCGTTGCTCACTCGACAAACCCCTGTAATGAAGTTTGTGTCGCACTGGTGTTTCCGTGTGATTTACTGAACAATGTGCCAGTGACCCTCACGCTCGTGCTGTCACCTTGAAGAGGAGACATTTCCGATCTCCTGGCAGGTCCAATAGTAAAATGGAAGATGCAGGCATACTGCTGTGGAGACCAGAGTCTCGAATATTTTCTGAAAGATGGCATGGCTTTAGAAAAGAGAGGAATTTGATGCCTTGTTCCCAGGAATGTGACTTGTCTGAGGTGTCATCACTCCCGGCATACGCTGTTAGATAATGCTCTTCCGCGCAGCGAGCTCTCTGAAAATACCTCAGCTGAAGAATAGCTTTATGTTGCTGTTCTAGATGCTCTCTCATTTTTTTCAGTATTCATCTTACACTAATCTTTTCCATTCAGATGTGTGGGAAATGACTGCAATCTTTCCTCACATGGTTTTTCTTCAGTTAATCAACTGTCTCAAGCGACTGGTGCCGCAATGTTATGAGACATAGGATAAAATCCCAAACACTAATTTACAAATGGTAAGCTTCCCACTGAGGTTTGATTGTTTTTTTGGTTGCTGGAGACTCGTATCCAAAGGCGTGAGTTGTCATTGCATTTTCTTTTTTCTTCTTTACCTTTACAGTGCGAGTGCTCAACAACCAAATACGGCAGACCCGCCTTTCCAGGTGGTGGGACAGCAGTGGAAAGCTGCTTGCTGTCGTATCGGAGCTGCTTATACTCTGGCTGTCTTCTCCATTTTCAGAACCTCTCATAAGAGGGGTTTGGTGCTAATGGGATCACTGGTGTGATCCTGCCTAAAATGTGTTGCAATAGTGCATGATCAATGCGCATTTAACAAAGTGGTTCGGGTCTGCGGTGCGTTTAAGGGGCAGGTTTAGAGCAGTAAATACGAGAACATGTACATAATTCTCCAGGACCCAAAATGGCATTAAAAGACCCGAGATGTAGAAAATCTCAGAGGGCTCTTAAAATGAGACCGTTTCCTGTAGTAATATCCAGTTAGAAATGTGTAATTCTCAGCTTCAGAAAGTGAGAATGCGGGCTTGGAAGAATTTGTGTGTGGGGGGGATCGATGTGTCCTTGTCAGCACAGGGAAGTAACAGTGACTGCAGCAGAATCTGAGTTAAGGTTGGTTGACTTCAGTGCTTGGTGGATGTTGTTCTTGGCCCTGCGCACAATCCCTAGTAGATACATTCAGAAATATATTTAAATAAAAGTAATTCTAACCTACATGTAATAAAATTGCTATAAATAATACAAATTCTGCTTATACATGCATTCCTAAGTACGTCACTAGCATAGATGTGTGATATAAATGAAATCTGTCAATAGATATTTATCTTATTTTTTTGGATACTCAGTAATATTCAGATATGCTAATGAAGTCACAGGTATTCCATTAGCTTCATTGGATTAGTGATTTTTTTTTCCAGTTCAAAATGCCAAACTATTTTTGCTGTGATATCAGTTATGATCCATTACCTTTTGCTCTCTTGTTTTGGCTTGGGAGATTTCTGTATTTTCAGTGACATTTCAGGGCCCATTTTAGTCAATGTGTAAATGTAGAACTCCCAGTGATTGATGCATTTTTGTTACAAAATGTCAGGGCTTCAGTGGGAGTTTTAGTTGAGTATAGATTACAGGGTCAGGCTATCTAAAGCCAAATAGCATTTCCAGAAATATTTACTAAATAATAGAGAATTTTGGAGGGTAGCCAAACCCAGAGTGTGGATGTTAGAACTGCCCCTCGGCTAAATACTAGCCTCTGCTTCATTTCTGCGTCACCTGCTTTCCCGTGCCTTGTAATGGATAATACTATGTATGGTCAGAATGCCCTACAAACATAATATGTCTTTGTTATTTTGGGGGGCTAAGGTTTAAGGGCTATTAACAGGTGATAGCTTTCTCTTTGCAATTTCTTTAGTAAGTGAAATAATGATGGAAGCGTCAAATTTTGCTAAGTAAAATTCAGGTGCTATGTACAAACAGTAACTTTAATTTTAATCACAAAGATCCTAAAATGAAATCAGAGCTTTGAAGTTTGGGAAAAATATTAAAATTTTCCCTACTGTTTTTCTTGGACTTGTACATACAGACTTAAAAGCTGTTATTGACGCACACAAATGTCCTTTAAAGTCGGTGATCATAACTGTGACTATGCTTTTACGCTAAGCAGGTTGGAATATAGCTTTTTAAAATGACCGTACATGAAAGATGTCCCCCCCCGCCTTAAAAACCATTTTGAACAAAGTGAATGCTGTTCCATCTCATAAAGACACATGATTGACATTATATAGTGCGTGAAATTTTTCTTTTCAGAATCATGACATTTTATTATAAAAGTAGAGATAATGCTGGGAGCTAGTAATTATGCTATATACTCCCCCAACAAAAAAGATCCGTTGGGGGAAGAAATGAAACAATATGTCTTTACAAAGAATGCAATTAAGTAAAGCTAGATTAGAGAAACCACTGAGGATAAGCGACATGCTTTATTATCTCAAATGTGTAAATTTAATTTTCTTTTTTCCTAATAATTCTTATTTTCCCTGCATTTTTTCTCACTCCATGGAGATCAACTTGCAACAGCTTCATTTTCCTATTGATCTATTTAATATTTCTCCATTGTGCATAATAAAACACTAAACAGAATTTGCTATCAATGTGCAAACAGCCTTTCTGTCTCAGAAAAGAAAGATAATATTGTTTCAAAAATCTTCTCCCTGGGGGAGAAGATGACATTAACATTTTTGTTAGGGGAGGAGTGGCTCAAAAATAAATCTTGAAATTACCTATATTTATCAGAGCTACTCACAGAAGTAGAGGCAGAGGTGAAAGGTGAAATGGCTGAGTAAATATCATCATCTCTGCATCTCTAAAGGCAAGGCTAAAAGACATTAAAATAAGGATAGAAAGTCTCCCCTTGAGAATATTTATCAGAGGTGCTTCATCTTGGTGGCAAATTTAAGACAAGACATGCATGGCAATATCAGTTGATGTGAAGAGTTTCTTAATAACAGGTTAGGTTTTCTGAAAGGGATATTTTATCCCCAGGACAAAGAATATCTGATTTTATAAATGAAAAGGTGTATTGTAGATTAGTTCTGCACAACTGGACAAGGAAGGGAGCAGTACCCTCTGCTAAATAAACCACTTTTAGGTGAGAATTTTGTTATTGCCTTTCCTTGGTAAAAAAGAATTGTACCCAATATGTTCCTGGAAAAGCATACAAATAGGGTTTGTGTAAGTCAATGTATAGGGAGTTACGCTGCAATCAGTAATGCTGGCAGCAAACTCAGCGAGGTTGTAGGAAGGATTCAAGATTTTGCCCCACTTATGTGCAAAGACCCACACGTGTGTGTTACCATTTTCAATATGATCAGAAACAGAAGTCTTTACTAACAGCAGTTGTATTCAGAAAAGTGAGATTTAGTGGAGGAAAGATTTTTCTTCCTAGCTACTTGATTCTGTACTAGAATACAGTCATGGCTCCAACCAAAACGTCTGTAAGCATTTTGAGCTCTGGAGTGAGCCCCTTTGGTCCTGCAGAGCAGATGTGGTCGTTACGTTTTCTGGACTTTGAGTAAGGAATAAATTTTAAATGTGATTAATTTGTTTTGTTGCTGTATTTGCTCATTATGTAAGACTTTCTTGAGGATACAGGGGAAAATTTTACTTTCGGAGTTCATCTTGCTTAACTTTAGCTGTCCAAAATTCAGACATCTAGTCAAAGCTGGTCATGTATGCTTCCTCTGTGAGTAATGGGGAAAGAGGAACCTCCAAAGGGGGACATTCCCTGTGTATCTTTGCTGCCTACCTTCAAGATGTGACGAATCACTGTTGGAGAAACCTGCTGAGGGCATATATGCACTGGAGAATAGTCTAACCGTGACTTTGCACTATATACCCTGCTTTTGGATGACTGAAGGTACGTGACATGAGTCCTGCCTCATGACTAAGATTCCTTACAAACATGGAACAGACCTTGAACATGAATAGCAGTAATTTGGAAATTATCAATGAACCAAAATGTATTTGTTGCTGAAATAGGTGCACTGTTTTAATTGTGAATCCAGCTGAGAGCATGGTGATCTGTGCGGGGGCAATTCATGAGCAAGAAAAGCGCAAAATGATTCAATAAATTGCTGGCTTTGAGTTCTTCCCTGAGTGGTTTCTGAAATTGCTGTCCTCGTGGAAAGTCCTGTCCAAAAGAGCCAGCAATGAGAGGTGAGGACTTCCTGCCATTGTACTGCCCTCATGAAAACGTCTGGTGCACCAGATGACTTTATTGCTGTGGAGTAGATAATAGCAACACAAATTGCAATGATTTCATTTATGATGTGTGCATCAAGTGCTTGAGGTACATTTACCTGCTCTTCAATTTATCTAGGAGTAGTTTTGGTATATGGACTGCTGCTAATTATGAATGCTGCACATTCAGGCATGTTAGCCATGAATCTTGGCATTGAAAGGATAACAGAAGACTTTATAAATGAGATTAATTTAGGCAGCGTGTCATCACATGACCTGATAAGTAGGGACTCATCTGGGTAATGATGAGGTTTTATGTACTATTACAAGGATTGATTTACCAGAAAGGCAATGAGCAAAAAACCATATCTACAGAAGATTTTATCTGGCTGAGCCAATTATCTGACAAGATATGCAGATCCAAGCCAGATTTTTGATATACTGAAAGGGCAAGATTTTGACTCCTTATCCATCTTAATGTATATTTTATGTTATGAGTAGCTCTACCTATTTTGATCACGTTGTTTAAAGAGGAAAATAATACTAGTTTCCAAAAAAAGTATCTGACTACCTTCGATGGCAAACTTCAGTGCCCACCTGAAGGGATGAGTGCTGCATTGTGATATGCTCAATATTCATGTTTCCTGCAATGGTCTTGCAGTAACTTAGTGAAAATTTTTAGAGTGTAATCTTATGCTCATGAAAGTCAAAGGCAAAAATTAGTTGTAATTAGTTGTAATTCTCCATGATGTAGGCCTTAATTTATAACCTTAGGAAATCTCCCATTTAGGTAAGCAGTTAGTATTACCATAACACATTTATTGTGTAGGTAAAAGTTTATTTGGCTGTAGGTGACCCACTAGTTCGTTAAAAGAAAGTCTGATTGGGTTTCATTTTCTTAAACTTTGTAACAGTGAGTTTAAATGTCCCTGTTTTCTTTTTCATTGCAGAGTCAGAAAAAATGGCATTATTTCCTTTAACTTGACTTTATCAAAATTTTATTAACTTTTTGTCTTTCGTGTTTGCCCTTCATCATCCAAAAATATACTGGTGTAAAAATGAGCTGAGAATTAAATAGTCTCTGCATTTGGAATTTGCAAAGGTAAATGAAAACACCCAATTATTTCCATGCAAATAGAATTACAGCAGCATGGCACATCTCTCAGATTACACTCTGTTTCTTTTAATGGGCATGGATAGCATGTCAGATAGGCTACGCCTTAGTCTTTCTGTCTCCAGGAATCTTGCAAATTCAAAACTGCCAACTTCTATCTGAATCTAAATCTCTTATGAGAAATTTGGCTTTTGTCATTGTAATATTGCATGGAGTATGTGTAATTTGAAGTTTATTTTTCACTTTATGGACTTATCTAATATAACATGAATGAATGAACTTCCATTAGCAGATGCTAGTTCAATATTAAGTTGACAGTATGGACAATGTGCCAATATTCAGAAGGCTTGTACGTCAACGTGGCCTCATCCTTTTTGCATGCTGCTTAAGGAGGCTGCCTTTGGAAACTATGGATATGAATGTAAAGCCCATCGTGCAGGACAGTGTTTGGAGAAAACCCCACAGATATTCAGTTGGTTCTATCAATATGCAAGTGGCGGCACTCTGTTCCAAAAAGAAGGGGTATTTTATTGAACCAACTCCTACAAGTCCACAGTTTCTTTTTATATTACTTTATTTGGAAGATATGCATACATGAGCTCTGCAGTTTGTCAGATTGATGATTGTGCTTGGCAGAACTCTACAAGGAATTATTTCAGTAGTATGTAGGTTGTGATGAATCACATCAGTGCAGACTTCATGGGCAATCTCTTTAAAACAAAAGCTGGATCTGAGGTGGAGCATTTATCTTTTAGTGCATTCATGTAAATACTTATTTTAAGCAGAAATTAAAGCTTAGTACTGAATTATTCGCCTGGGATGAGGGACTTCTATTTCTGTTAGTGCTGACCATTCAATCTTTTTCACCCCTGTTTCATTTCTCAATTTTTCTCCCTAAATTTGCTGTATGTTGTAACTATTTGTAAGAAGGATGATTACCTTCCCGTTCCCCACATCACATTGTTACCTCTGTAACTTGAGTATATCACAACCATCTGAGCTTCATGACACATTTCATGGTACTGAGCAGCCACCCCTGGAGGGAGAAGGCTTTCCCATCATACTCATGGATTTTTAAACACTTTTATAAGATGCTCTGACTAGTAAGGCCATAGTCTGTGCTAACATCTAAGAAAACTCCCTACTGTGTGTACTGTTACCCTCAGCTGTGATGTTGACTTCGATGCTACAAGCAGGAAGGAAACACTGAGAGATGAAAATAGGAGCATCGCAGGATGTGCTACCTGAGCAATGGTGGGAGGCAACAGGCAAAAGGTTCAAACTCACTCCGACTGGGGCTAGGGGAAAGGGGAGGCTTGAAAATCAGCCTTGAAAATCAGGTTTTCTTTCCTTTTTTCCTTTTCTTTTATCGTGATTTGATCGAAACTCTTACGTGGTATTGAGGACTGTTTCTCTTAACTTCAGTAAGATTTGGATTGCATTGGAAAAAAGATAATCCGATAAATGGCAACTGAAAGAATTGGTGATGAAGCTTTGCAAAGGCTCCAGAATATGAGTTCAGTTCCTGAGCTGCTTTCTGTTGGGTTCAGTATTGCCTTTGCCATCTCATTTTGCTTCAGTTCAACTCTTGACTGTGTGGAGTTCTGGAAAAGCTGCCTAGTGTTAGGATAGTGTTCTCCTCGTCTTGCAGAAAGCTGGAGCAAGCATGATTAATTTGAGAGGATGAGATTTGTTTCAACTTAGTGGATGTATTTGAGACCACTTGTAAAACTGCTTAGAGGCCTTGAATGTAAATGGCTGTTGCAAAGATTCTTTGTATTTAAAATATAAGCCTAGACAGATATTAATAATGAAAAAGGCCAATAAATGACCTTTTCTTCACTTTTTTAAAGTAAATGCAGTATTGAATTTTTCATCTGTTGTTTTCTTTTGAAATGTGAAAGATCACATAAATGAAAGCATGTGAATTAGATTATATTCTCTACAGACACAGCCCTGATGCTGTAGCAGTGTTCGGATACATGAGAATTATTTTTTCATTTGTTCTGTGTGTTTTCTTGATCTCCACAAAAGTATCACTGCTTCACATTTTCATGAGAAATATTTGAGTGCAACTTAATTGCATTCATTTTTACAAATGGAATAACATTTTTTCTGTTCTCTTGAAGCTTTGTGAGCCATCGTGACTGGACTCCGAAGGAGTTCATTTGTCGCGTAGTCAATGGGGCATGGTTCCCACCCATGCTGATGGGAATCGGGAGCAGCCCTAAAAGAGAAGCTGGTTTATGGCTAGCCCAAAAATGCCTTGCATTATGTTATTGCAGAATAGGAAACATAAATCTGCACATAAGGAGCAGTCGCCTGCTTAAATTTTGGCATGGGCGGGATACCGAGCAGAGAGGAAGAAGCGTGTGAATAGCAGGAAAGGGACAAGGGCTTGGCTGGTGCAAAGCCACCCGGCTCCTTTCAGTCGGACCAGCTTTACACCTCCCTCCGTTGCTGGCCTTAGAGATTTACTCCAAAACTTTTGTTGTTAGTAACGCCGCTTGCAAACCACTCTGTGATAACGTTTAGCTAATTCCTCTCTGCAGCACCCTGTTGAGGGGGAGAACGAACCTAAAGAGAGAGCAGTGGCAGCCAAACCCGTGGTGCCTTGGCTAATGAAGCAATTTAGAGTCTTGCAGAGCAGCTTACGGTGGGACATGGAGGCTGGAGGTAGCGGGCTCTCGCTGGCGACAGGGTTTATGACCCTGTGCCATCTGTAGTGCTGTGGGTAGGGAAGTGGAGCTTGGAGCCCTCGCGGCTTTATGGCAACCTTCAGCCTGCTTTGTGTTGCATGCGTGAGGTATGGCACGCCCCGCGGAGCTGGGGTTTGTATCAATCGAGGTGAGAAGGTGGGCTGTTCTCAGCAGTGATTTCCCACGGAGGCAGACTACGTTGGCCTAAGCAGGCTTCAGCACTCTGCCAGGTGCAGTGCAGGGGCAGAGTTCTCTTAAAAATACCCCTCAGGTCCCCCCGAAATAACACACGTCATTGGTGGGGCAGCCTTGGGATGCTGAGCTGTGACCCGAGCCCAGACATCTGTGCTTCCCAGGACTGCGAGGTTCGTGCGTGAGACGTTAATAGGCTCTTGCATTTTATGTCACCTCTTTGCCCAATGTAGGGCAGGGTGTTTTGCCCTTCACTAACTAATTAGATAGGTATTTGCTTAGCTTTTTGCTCTTTTCATTGCTTTGTTCCTTTCTGAGATGTTAAGATGCTCATTAGCTTTGCTTTCCTTTTCTGGCGTGTCTGAACGTGGAGGTTCCTGTGGGCATCTCGCCTGCCCCATCATCACAGACGTAAGCCTCCAGGGAAGGAGCAGGCAGGCAGCCTCTTTGCACGCTTGTCATGCTGCTTCTGCAATCCCCGCCTCGTGGTCCGTGCTTCCTCCAGCTGTGTGTGCAGCGTGTGGTTTGCTGACAAGCGCTGGTCAATAGGTGAGGGGTCTGGATGCCCTTGCTGGGAGACTGGGAAGAGGAACGGACACCCAGTGAGTGACTATGCATGAAACCTAGCACTTACCGAGGAAAAAAACCTACAGAAAGGACATGCGGAGTCTGCCCACGCTACCAGTCTTGAAGGCTAAAGTCTTCTGAAGGGCACGGTATTAACCACAAGTTCAAAACACGCGCCCCGCTGTGCACTGAAAGGCTGTCTCAGGAGCTGATGCTAACCTCGCTGCCCCTCCTGCAAACAAGTAATACAAATCCCTGCGAGTTTTGTTTGTTTGTTTGTTTGTTTCTGGAATGTAAAGCTTCAGGTCCTGAACTACAGGAGCATCTGGGTTCACATTTAGGAATAAAATACAGTGTGCAATAATTCTCTGCTGGCAGTGGGAGCAAGGAGTCGCCTGTGAGTCTGGGGGCTCTGAGCGCTCGGGCAGAGCGTGGTGTAAATCCAGGGGAGCCGGCGTCGCTGCAGAAGCATCAAACAGTATGGGGGCTGATTTGCTTTTTTCTTGTAATTTAAATTTGTCGTTACTGGTCTCCTAACTGGGGAAATGGACGAAGTAGAGAAATTTGATGCTACAAATGCTGGAGTGAAGCAACACAGCCTTCAGGTCTCACGGTCATCTTAGTGTATTGCAGGAAATGGGTTTGATTTCAAACGGGTATGAAGGCAGTAGCTCAAAGCACATGCGAGTTGAATCTTAACTGGCTTAAGGGCCTCCATGGGCTCCAGGTTTAGAGTTTGTGTTGATATTTTAGCTTGTGTTGGTAATGGGAAGAGTAAGCCTAAACAGATGGAAATTTCTGCCTTCCCCCCCAAAGTATGTAATGCAATGTCTATGCAACTCACTAGCTATTTAACGTTTTCTCTGTGAGAAAAGAAGTGGAAATAGGAGAGGGAAGGGTTCAGGACCAGCCTGACACTCAGCTCAGACCTACTGAAATACAAAGTCTTGCATGACTGCAGGTTCCACGAGCTCTGGGAGCACGTCATGCGCTTCTGAGATCAGGTTACAGCCAGTGCTTTCACGTTCTGATAACCTTATAACCTTGGAAATTGTTCAGATGCTAAATCCTGTCATCTGACTCTGAGATGTGGAGAAACAAAGGAAAGCACAATTGCACATTTAGAAAGAGAAGGAAGGAAGTAATAAAGACCTTCAAAGGAAAGGAAAGAAAAGATGTATTTTGTAATTGAAAGAAAAAACGCTTCCAGGTATTCCCTCTAGTGATGGCTGAGAAAAGCTTTGCCAAGATGTATAATCTGAATAACAGAAGTGAGAAGTGCTTATTGAAGTTGAATGTGCATGTATGTGAATCCATACCCAAATGAAACCAATGAAATGACTCCCTGAGCTGTCTGTTTTTTCCATGCCCAACTACACATATTAACTTCCCAAGTTTTAACGAATGAATTTCACTACCTGTGTTTACACCAGCTGATTAGATTCCCTGCTGTAGGTTCCAATGTCAGTGATAAGTCTGCAGAGACCAGTATTTGCAAATTTATTAGCTCTCTACTTATTTGTGGGTAAAATATTCTCCTGTGATTCATCCCATCACAAGAGAATGCTTTTCCAAATAAATTGCATATTGCTTCCTAAAATTTAATTCTTTATTTCATAGCCCCATTGTTTGCTTAGTTTGTCTTTTATCAAATGGCTTTCTGTAGGTTTCTTATAACCTTGAACTTTCATGTCCTGCAATATAACTCATGCATTTCCATCAGTGAGAGAGAGTGCTTTGCATCTCTTGTGCTCCCTGCTGGTTACAGCCTGAGGAAGGGTTTCCATATTCTGTAATACACATCCCATCTGTTTGAGAATACTAAAAGAAAGCCTGAACTTGAGCATTGCAAGTGGTGCTGATATATAAGCAGAATCGATACAACTTCTTTTTGTTTTAAACCCTGCCACCAGCAGAATGTTAACTTGTTGAGAATCAGCTGATTCAGCTCATTTACAGTGTCTGGCACATGCTTGAAAATGAGGTTTACTTTCAGCAGCTTAACAATTCAGACAAAGTGTTTTTATTTATGTTAGAGTTGTATTTTGAGTTCCAGTCACAGACCTTACATTCTAAGGAGCTTCAAAGAAAGAGCAAAAAAAGAAGTTCTTGCTTCAGAAAGCAAGAAGTTTATCAGAAGACGCGAGTGCACAGATTATAATGCACAGCAGAAACCATAAAGTAACATCAGTCACCGTGATATCCGCAGTTCCATAGCTGCGAAGTATTTTAAAGAGAGCTTTGTCTGGACACATATCTTTTTGCCTAAAGATAATGGCTTTTGTTTCTTTGCATCTTAAAATAGACTTCTTTCCTTGGGAGGGTGGTAGATTTAAAAAAAAAAAAAAAATTCTTGGCTCGCTTAGGTTGAAAGAAAAGCTCATTTATTATGATTGTGCTTAAAATTTCTTGAGTTATTGTCAAAAGATAAAGTATCTCTATTGTATTATGTTTGATCAAATGCCTATTTTATGTGATTACAAATGCTGCTGACGGTTCTGAATATTGGTAAATGATAATTGTGATACTTACCTCGTTGTGGGATAACAGCACAAATCTGCTATTGAAATGTAACCAGCAGGGATGGAGACTGTGGTCCTGCAGTGGTCTCAGTCACGGGCTTGCATAGCATGCCAGATGATGCTGGAGAGTTTGCTGCATATTCAGGTGAAGTTCTGCTCCCTCTGCCATTAGAAATAAATTGCCAGAATACAATATAACATTTCTAACCCCTTGTTGAAAAACAAAGCTCTGTATTCCCAGTTATTTCTTGCTGCTTTGAACTTTAAAAAAAGATGTAAGCAACAAAATTCCTGTGATAAATGGCCTCTTAGCTAGTTTTATGATGACGGAATCGGAGGAGAACAAAGTGGTGGGAGGATTCCAGCAGACCTTGTCCAGATAAGTGTCCTTCAGTTTTGCTGTGGTATAGAGCTGCTTGGTGTGGGTGGGAACTGGAGAGCCCCTGGCTGGTAATGGAGAATGCAGGAAACAATGCGTGTGATTTCTTTTTTTCCACACAGACCTTCTAATTAAAAGATTGTAAGTTGAAGTGCTGTTGTTATTTCAGAATATGGGAAATATATTTCGTGAAACCAAGACTCTCTTTTAATTGGAGGGGTTATATAATGATTTGTGAAAATCTTCCAAACTTTGTTGCAAATATATTGCTCAGATCTCATGGAAAGGTCAATGCAGAAAAAACGTGTTGATGCTCCACACACAGCTTTCCGTGTTAGGGTTAGTCCCATTAGCAGTGGGGAAGTCTATGGAGAGTCAGAGTCATGGCTGAAATCAAGTAAATGTTATGAATATTCACAGTCTCAGCACTGTGAGTTGAGTTATTTTTACTGTGGTTGCTTTATATTATCCCCTCTGTAAAGGCAAAAGGACAGTAAGAAATGGGGCCGTAGAAGATATGTACTAGGGTACAGCTGAACATTTGGCTTTCTCTGAGAGTTCTCAGCTCTCAGGGGTGCTGCTGGGTGCTGTGACTGAGTTTGTTGCGAATGTTGGAGGCAAGTTACAAACTTTCGAAGTCATGGCTCTGACCGAAGAGAAGAAGAAACGAGGAACCCAAGGAACCCTTTTCAGTTCACAGCAACCAGTTCTGTCATTCTCGATTCACCCAGCGCTGCAAGATAAAAGTGTACTCTTAACGTCGGCATTAGCATACTCCTACATGCTCTTTCATCTCATACATAATCAATCTACTTACCCACCAATAGCAGAAATGAAAAAGCAAAAGCTTTATTTGACTTAACCAAATGATAACGACACACCAGCACCAGCTATAATCAGATCATTGCAGTGATTTGTGCAAATAATGATATTCTCCGCCTTGCCCTAAGCAAACTCCCTTAACTTGGAATCATGTTCTTCCTTCTACACAAGAAGTAATTGAATGTCCAAATGTTTTGTCAGTGGTAGCTGTACAACAATAAAGAGACCAACTGTAAAGCACTGTCAGTGCTTCCACTTTGGATGAATGCTTCCACCAAGCCTATAAGGAAAATGAACGCAATGCAAAGAACAGAAAACCAAATATACATCTCTCCTATATATGCTGCAGGCACTGTCTTTGCAGCTGCTGTTTTACAGAGACAAAGGAGACTGGAGCAAAGTTGTGCTTGTTGGCAGTATATCATATTGTGGAAGTGGTGCTTCTGGGAGGACAGAACTGTTTTGAGAAACTAGCCAACATTATGACATTTCCCTTTATTGAGAGCATCTGCTATTGAGGTGGTACCCAGCCTACGTTTGTTGATTTCTGTGGGATTTCTGGTTGCTCAGCAGATTCTTAGGATCAAAGCCAAATTGTTCAAAGTTTAGATCAAATAAGTTAGACTGCAAAGCTAAACTGTTGACATTAATTTCTCAAGCAGCGCATTTGATATTATTATGCTTGCTAAAGCATGTAAGTGTGGTGGGAGAAAAAGAGCTATGCCTATTTTCATTGTTATTGCAGTTAAACAAAGGAGGGGGCTCCAAAGTCTCTTCCACAGATTATTTCCAAGAACAAAAATGGTAGCTGTAAAAAAGTTTTGCATCTTTTCATGTTAGTATTGTCATTTTGGTGCCTAAGAAAATTGTGATGTTATTTATTCACAGCATCTATCTTCAAGCGTTCATGTTTTTTGATGAGATATCCCAATGGGGAGCTAATGCTCTTAAGAGAAACAATTTAAAACCCTGAGAATAACTACAAAGTCAAAACCAACAGTACGGATGTGATGCTATGTTTGAGCGAAAATAGGAAATAGCTCCGACGATCTTTATTGTGCATCTAGCTGGAAGCACACGCTTGGCTCGCTTGTTTCCTTGGAAATGGAACCTGCCAGTCACAGCATCCAAATCAGGATGGGCAACCCTGCCCGTCCCAAATGCAGGTTCTCTGCTGTCAGGGGATGGAGAAAGTTCTGTGTTCAGAAGAGCTTCTGAGCTATTGAAGTCCTTACCTATACATGTTGGCTTACAGCTCTTCTTTCTCCCAGGAAAATCATTTCTGCAAAGCTACAGTACAAGCAGAGTTGCTCCAAGATCTGCTGAGGATAAAAAGATTCTGGGGTATCTGTGGTTCCAGGTGCAGAAGCTCTTTGCAGAGTACAAGTAGCTAGGGAAAGGAGAAAACAGAAGGAAGATGATAGCACCCTGCTATTCATCCATTATGTGTATCTTGTGAGACTGTCTCCAAAGAAGATATAGGAACTGCAGGAAGGCCAAAGGACTGATTTGTTATTGCCCTCCTCGCACTGCCATCTGCTGCTTTCTTATTACAGAATGAAAGGGAATAATTCACAGTTATTTTTCCCTCTAAGAGCTGCACTACACCTTCCAGGGGCGAGATAATTCAAGTGTCTGAATGCAGTTTATTGCATAAGTTGCAATATTAGACCACTGTGCAAATAAAGTAGGTAGATTTCTTTTCTGATTGGGATGCAAGATTATAGCACTAGCAGGATTTGTATGTAATGACAATTTAGATAAGAACTAGTAAATAATTGCTGAAAATTAAAATTCTTGAAAAAATGTGGAGGTGCAATAAAATATGGTGGAGAAAGCCACAGGGCATATGTAGCATTTTATGTACAGGAAAATTTAGTCGGTGTCTTCAAGTATTGCTGATCTTGTCATGTCTGCCTAGCTTCCAAGTGCTTTCTGGCATAGTGGACCATCAAAATCCCTGTGATGCTCCTATTTGCTCTGGCACAGAAGTCATTCGGTGGTGTTGCTTATCTCGTTTGGACCATTCTCATGAGCCATAACAGCACATGATCCTCTGGGGCATAAACATCTCTGTACCAGCCTCAATTGCAGGTATAGCTTTTAATTGTAGAGAAGTCCTTATGGAGTGATTTTATTTCAGTTACGCTCACCCTGGCCCTTCTCAATTTTTGAAGGTAAATAACGAACCAGCATTGATCATACTCTGAATATATTACTTCTGCTTTTGTTTATCCAAATGTCATTAGAGGGGATGCTTTATCTGATACCATTCTCCTTCTGCTAGAAACAGCTAGCATGTGTGTTTTTGGCAAAGCTGCCCAGGCTATCAGGACAAACTGCAGGTGCTATCAGAGAATGTTTTCCTTCAAGTGATGACTGGCATCGAGAGACATAGCAGGGACATCCTTCCCTCTGCACCATGAGGCTGTGGTTCTGATGCAGAGACCGCTGCCAGGGCTGAGAGGCTGAAGGGAGAGGGTCCTGCGTTAATTGTACGCGCCTGTTCTGGTCTCAGAGAGTTAAGTGGGGCTAGAGAAGAGGGCATGGGTCTAAGGGCAATTTTTGGCATATTAATTGAATTATGAGTTAGATGCTCTTTCCAGCCTTCCTCTTTCCAGCAGTCTTCTTCATAGTGCAGGATCTACTTTTCTCCTTGTCTGCTCCTTGCATTGAAAATGAACAGCATTTTCGTGCAACAATACAACAATGTATAGGACTGAGCAACACTGGCACGTAATGCTGCTGAATGTATTCAACTGCCTGAGTAAAGCCTCACGTGTTATCAGAGGGACAGAAAATTGGAAGTGAGCTGTTTGGCCAGGACGGGCACTGGTGCTGGGCAACTGCATGCTGCTGCTTTGTCCTTCGTAAGCAAAATGCTTTTTGTACAGCGGGAGTTTTGCAGCATCCAGACATCCTGAACACAAGGGGAGTCTGTAAAAGCTGCAGATGCCTCTGGTCCCAGCACCCAAAGGCACAATAGCTGCTCCTGCATGTTTTAATTTTGTTTATTAATAATGGAGTAAGCTCTCATGGAAGCCCCCGAGCTGGGATTGAAGCCAGTGGTGTGAGGAAGCACAGCTGTGTTCAGTGCAGGCTCTGCGCTGATATAAGAACAAAGGCATGGGCACAGCGGGAAGAGGTAGAGCAAAGAGGGAATATTCTGTATGGACTGGTCCTTCTCTTGCCCAGCACCATGGGTTGAACTGCCTTCGCTGGAGCCTAGGGGTCTAAAGCCTCTTATATCCAATGCAGGTGTGATGATGGCAGCTGCAGCAGCTCAGCTGACAAGTAATAATCAGCTGAACCGCCCATAACTTATTTGCAACCCTTACCCTGAGTTTTACATAATTTTTGTAACTGGATACAGATATTCTCTGCAGAGTGGATTGTGGCGTACACAAAAGGTTTAGCAGTTTGTGATTTCCTACAGCATTAAACCATAGAAACAAATTGATGCTCTACATAGATTTTAGTTATATTAGCTTCCTTCCATGCTTCAAGGAGTGCTTTGACTAACATAAATCAGCGTTTTGAGACTATTTAGAGAGATCTGTTCTCCAGCCTCCCCTATTCAGGGCGAAAAAAGACAATTTCTCGCAAATATGGCTAGTAGAAGATGGGAAGAAAAAAAAAAAGTGAAAAAAGTGATCTCCAAGTCTGTGAGAAAGATTCTCAATGTTAATGCTGAGGTTGTTCCTTCTGAAGGCACCCTGCGTGGTATCACTGTCCTTTTTCACAATCACCCCAGCAGTTGTTACGTGTTGCTTGGGTTATCAGGGGTGGAGCTTCCTATACAAATAATGTCATTAATCTTGATTTTAGGAAAAGTCAAGCAAAAACTTTGTACAACAGACCCAAACCAGTATCATTATTCTGTGATTGTTCCAATGTATTAATTAGAGTACTGGGCTTTTTGCCTAGAAAACATACTTCAAGGCATTTTTTACACCACTAAAGTAAGTAGTCTCCATTAAAGGGCAATTAGCAGAGACAAAACCAGGCAAGTGCTCCATCTGATTCATCAACCCCATAAACAAGGTGATGCCACCATTTTTTCAGCCTTGGACAAAAAAGAAAAAAAAGCTTATGAATGCCTCTATTATATGTATCATCTGCTATGCAAATCTGGAGATGCTCAGTTGAAATTTAGATTTTTTTGTTTGTCCCATATTTCACTTCCATGCAATAAAAAAACCCTTTGTGTTGTTTATTCAGGGTTTCTCAACATTTTAATGATGTGAATAAAGAGAGGGTTTTAGGGAAAATGCAGAGTTCAGTCAAACAATCCTCCTGAAGTGTCTTACATGCCATTAGAGAAATGCTGTGCATTTTAATTGTGTTTGCCCTCCTGACAAACCTGACTTTCTTTTAAAGTAGAGGCATCACTTTTTGTCTCCACAGGCCATTAGGGACCCTTTGAACTTTATTATTTTCTTCCGGGTTAGGAAGAACTAAAATCCAATAAATAGCTCAGAAGCTGTTTCATAAAGTGTGTGTGTGTGTCTGTTCAGACCTCCTGGGTAAAATAGATGCTGCAGCTTAAAGCAAAATGCAGAAACTTGAGAGATGGGGAAAGCCAGGGGTGATGCTGAGGAGCCATTTGTCTGCTCCCATTTGATGTGACCAAGAGCATGCAGAGCCCCTCTGGGACCCCATAACAGCCCTGGCTAGGAAAAACACTTTCTGCTACTTTGATCTTGTAAACACTAAAGCTGGCTGTGTGTTTTAATAGTAACCTCACCCTACGTGATACCAAAGAGCTTCAAAGGTATCAGAAGGAAAAAAACTGCAATTTTCCTGATGCTGTTTTGTCAAAGCAGCCACCAGCATCAGCGACCTCTCGCTGCAAAGCCCCACTTTGCCTGGCCAGAGGGACTGGCTGCGGACACGAACACAGCAGCTATTCTGTCGGTCTGTGGGAAGAAGCACCCAAATTGCTCGTTAGAAGAATGCTTCTGTTCAGCAGCTGCTCTGAACCGTGTCACTCCCAGTCTCTTCTCCAGATGCTGCTGAGGATGCATCCCCAGCCCTCCACGGAAACTTCAGCACAAAGAGAGGCTGTCCCTTGCACTTTGCCTGGTGCTAGATTGCAGAAACACTTTATCCCATCTATTTCATCAGAGTTTCAGGCAGCCGTGAAGGTATTCATTTGAGCCTAACATTTCTCTGCTTCTCAGGTAACTTTGCCCTAGAGACTGATTCAATGTGTTATTAGCAGACACTGTGCTTGCACTCACAGCAAAAAAGCTAGAGGGGAAGGAGGTGGTGGTGGTTGTTTTTACCTTTGGGAACCCCTGTGCATAAGCTGCCTCATAATAATGTATTAAAAAAGCAAATTAGCCTTGTTGAGAAGTGAGCTTACGTAAAAGTGAACTTTATCCTCTGCCTGGCTTTGAACTCAGTAGATCTTCCCCACAGGAGTGTAGAGGCCAGATCTGGAGGGAATGGGTGGAGGAGAGACTTCTGTATCAGCAGTGGGATTCATCTGATAACTTTGGTACACGAGCCTTCTGCACATAGGAACAGCCACATTTCACGTGTGCCCTAATTTTGATCTTTAAGCTCCTGCATTTCTTCCTGAAGTTCAGCTTCTTTGCACGTGCTTGAAGAGCTTCCAGCTAGACAGGGATGAATTGGTCAGGGTTGAGGACACAGCTCTGCGACGTCCCTAAGTTGATCTAAATTAGCATTGCTGTGATTTTGCGCTCTGCTCCATCTCATTGGTTGCACATTGATTTTCTGGATTTTGTTCTGCGACTCCTAATTCAGAGCTTTGCAGTGGATAAGGAGCCTGGCTGTCTAATGCAGCACTGGGAATCACCATCTGAAACCCAGCAGTGTCCAAGGGTCTTTTTTTGTTGTCATTGAAGTTTTGATCTAGTTCCAGCAGGACCAGGAGCGCGCCTTTGAAGATCTTTGGATAGCCCGCACTTACCGTGTTTTGGCTCATGTTACAAAGCCATTTCCAAGTGCCAGAGCTCTGGATTCCTTTTGAATGAAACAAAGCCAGAAGATGAACTTGAACTGCTAATGGGCGTTCAGCCCACGGAATAACACTCTAAAGTAAAATCCCTGAAATGGGTGCTGAACCGGTGCTTGGATGGACCACACCTAAAACTGTTTGCTCTGTAGGTTTACTCCTGTTGTGCTGTAATGCTTGCCAAGGTAAATGCCACCCCCTGAGACTTTCCAAAGAGCCCTGTGGTTTCACGGGGATGTGACAGTGTCCATGAGTGTCCATCAAGGCAATGGAAATAGAGTAGCTTGGGAAGTTGTAGATATGAATTAAATTCTGTCCTATAACTTCACTGAGCATGGAAGAGGAGACTTCTGTCCTCTGTGCCGTGTGTGGTAGATGATGCCTGCCAAATGTGCCGAAATCTTAGCTTGGTGGCATGTGTTTAAGCAAGGCACGGTAGCGCAGCCTCGCAGCAAGCCACAGGCTTGGCTTGGCGAGCTGGAGACAGAGCAGTGACGCGCAGTACCAAGGCATCGCGTTTCTCTGCGGCTCATCCGTGAGTCAAAGCAGTATGAAAGGTTCGTGGAACGCGTTCCTGAAAAATCATTTTTCTTCTAGCAAAAAGATTTACTTCACACAAAATGAATCTGGATGATTCTTGTAATGGGGAAATGAATATAACGTTCGGTATGAATCATCCTGGCCTGCCATCTGACAGATGCCAATCATTTCTTTGTCCTCGTTCAGAGTGAAGCAGAAGGGAAGCTGCGTGGCGATCGCTTTCCTCTCGAGGAGGAAACGTCTGCTCGCGCCGTTTCACGGGGGCTAGGCCACGCAGCCCGGCGGTGCCTGGTGTACAAATGCCGCTCCCAAACCCACGCGGATGCAGTTACCCGCGCTGTGCTCTCTGCTCTCCTCCGTTTTGCTAGGCTGATGTGTTCGGGTCTCAGCACACGATACCGGGTGAGGGAAAGGCAGGTCATCGCTAGGGTGGAATTGCTTTGACTCTGAACTGGCTTCAGTTATTTGAGTGCATCTTCTCTGCGCCCTCTGCTGTCGGCTTGCCTGTCTCTGTGCACGCTGCCTGGTGTATGTGTTGGCATCAACTCTTGTAAACCAAGCAGTATCATCTCCTAGCTGGTGAGCAGACACCATTATTTTTCACTGTCATTGTGACAAAACATTGGATGTAGCAGAAATGCACTTGCAGAGCCTGGGCTGGCTTTGCAGTACACCTAAGTTTTTAGTAACCTGATGACTGTTCCTCTAAATGACTTCCTAAAATTAAGCCATGAAACTGCATTAGCATTTTAGAGGATTTTTCTTAATGTATCGTAGCTACCCGCATTATATTTGCTGTAATTAAGGTTGTGATTATTTAAGTAAGCAAATTTCTTCTTTTGCTGAATAAAATTGATGGAGGGCTTTCTTGTCTTCAGGAAAAACAGGTTGGATACAGCATGTCATATTGATTCCATAATGCATGGTGTGTTTCATAATCTTTTTTTTTTTTTCTCCTGGTTCCCAGTACGTTCTGCAGGGGTCTGCTATCATTAAGATTGACTGTCTGTCAGAAGAGATTTATTAAAGAAAAAAATAGTCATTTTCTGGTCATAGGATTAAATTTTAGTGGAGAAAAGAAAATGAAGGCATGGGTAACAATTTAGGACCTTTTTGAAAAAACACTGTTCAGAAATATTTAATAACCAACAATAGTGTAAGGGCATATGCAGGCTATTCTTCACACAAAGCAAACGACTGACATCCTGCCTGGCAGGAGGGAAGGGGGATGGCACAGCCCGAACCCTCCTGTTCTGGAGTGTCTAACAGGGCTCCTGGCAGAGATGGTGGGAGGCTGCAGCAGCCCCAGCCCTGGTGAACTAACTCCTGTCCTGTATTCCATTACTTTGACAATTACAGAACTGCATTTCAAATACATGTAGAAGTCTTATTCAGCAATAAGTCTCTGGATGTTTAATGGAAGAAAACTGTAGTTCAAGTTTTCTAACAGGAGTCAGAGGTTTGGCGAACATCATCTTTATTTATAAATAGTTCTCTAGGACAAAAACGATGGTCCTGACTTGGAAAAGTGTCTTAAATTACCGAGACGTATGGTGGTGAGCAATGCATAGTGCAGCATTTTCTGCAAGATTGTTCTCTGGATAAAGCTGCAGCAGACAATGTATCAACAGACAGCTTCCTTGCTTCCCTGAAGAGTCTCAGATTTGCTCTCTAATCTCCTCCTGCGGGAATATTTTCTAGATGCTTTTTCTTTACAAAATAGATTAATAAGTCCACAGTGGAGCTGCCTTTTGTGCATCTGTCCTATATTTAAAATACACTCACTAGGACTGGTGAGAAAATTGAAGTTAAACCATCCCTGTGTGACCATTATGATTACTGCTGCATTTTGGGCATTTTGAAAACATACCTCTCGTTCTTCCTTTCCCTTGCCTGCTGGAATGTTTTTTAAACTAAGATTCTGATATCTGTCTCAGGGATTTAGAAAGCTGTAGATTACTTGGGTCTGGATGCAAAGGCTACAGGTACACAAGCAATTGCTTTTTAGGCTAGCGTGAATTCTGGCCCTGTGCTCTGGTCTTTGTACGAATTCTGTACAATAGATAGAAGCACCGAGAGGAATTCAGTGTGTCAGGAAGGTGACGATACAGACAATAAAGGCAGCTAGAATGCAAATGACTGGAAAGCAGTAAAAGTGAAATGCCATGGTGGACCACAGAAATCGTGCTGACAGATCAGAAGGAGACTGAAGCAGGCGTGAGAAAGCAAAGTTTAGCTGAAGAACAAACATACCGGCTGACAAGGAGGAATTGCCTGGAAACACAAAGGAAAAAACACAGTCGAGCAGCACGGACCCCTGCTTCACTGGAAGGCTGTGAGGGGCCTCATTTTGCATGAATGAGAGAGGAAGTTGTAAAGTGGCTGTGCGGGTGGCTTAAGCGGTGGTGTGAAACAATCGCGGTGTTAAATTGAGCAGATATATGAAATTATTTATGTTGTTTGTGGTCTGCAGAGCTGGTGGAAATTCCTTTCCCGGCAGGATGCATCTTTGCCAGCTGCAAGGTGACGCATTTCTCTATGGCAGTGTGCTGTGTGTTCTGTGCTGTGAGTAAGGGGCTGGCTTTTTGCAGGGGGCACGCAAATACAGAATCCAGGTGAAATTCAGGCATGCATCTATTCGGCTCCCCATATTGCAATATAGGCCCCTGAAACCAGTGGGGGTTCAAACATGTTCCTAGTGTGTATGTGCTAAGTCCTTAGCTGAACGTAGGAGGCCTACTGACCTACTGAAATTTGGGATTGCAACTAGTTTCTTACCCCCTCCACTACTTCCTTACAAAATTTCCCAGTCCAGCAGCCTGGCACTTATTGGCATGTGCTTGGAAGTGGATACCAGTGGACAGAGAGCCTTGCGTTTGAAAAGTTCGATTCAGTTTGCACATAATGAGCAGATTGTGTAGTGAGCAATTGCTGGCTTTGGTCAGAGCCCTGGAGTTGTTTGCCTCCTGTTTTGTTGAGGAGTCTCGTGCTGGCACTGCCCGATCGGTCCGGGCTGGAGGCGGCTTCTTGCCTACATGGCCTTGCAACAATGCCTGCAGCCGTGGGAAATACAAAATGAAGTAAAACTGAGACAAACAGAAGAACAAAGTATGGTGTTACCTGCACCGTGTTGCTTTTCACTGTTACTGCCTGGGAACCAGAGAAAATTGGAGAATGGTGTGCTAGTTAATTAGAAAAAAAAAATGTCCTGAGGGAGGAAAAGTGAGAAAAATGTCTTTCCTTTAGAGAAGGAGGGGTGCAGCACACTTGCTTTCTAAATGTAGGTCCCTCTTTATGCTCTTGCTTACACTGATTTTTTTTTTTTTTTTTTCTTGAGAGTATCTTTGTGCTAAAGAGAAAGTCTTTGCTTCAGGTCCATGCGTCCATGCTGCTTCCCTCTGAAGGTTCTAAAAGACCTTTGTAGTTTTCTTCATCATATGATACCAGAAGTTTTTATTAATAGAAACTGGTTATTTGGGACTATTCTGCAAGTATAGATCTTTTAAAACAGCTTTTAAAATGGTGTTTTTAATATTTTTACACCTGGTAATGATATTCCATGTAGAACGAGCTGCTTCAAAGCTTGAAGCACATCTCACCAAATAGTCTGCCAGCTTTGCTCACACGTGTTTCTAATCCAGTGGCGTCCACGGTGCTTGTGGTTCTTTGGTGATTAGCTCCAGCCACATAAAGCTTCTACAGAAATTCTCTGAAGTACTTTGCTTCTGTGCAGGTCTTCAGTGCACCAGCTTTTCACATGTCAGCATTCAAATGGCTTGATATTCTTGATCATTCTTGAAGGAAAGAGCAACCTGCTTTGCTTCACTGTAATGCTCATTTTTTTGTGTAGCTCTGTCAGTTTTGTTAGAAATATTTACAAAGCAAATCACATTTGGTTTGGCTACTCTCAATCAACAGATGATGAAAGAAGGATCGTTGTGTCTATTTACAAACAACTAAATAGCAGGGCAATTATGAAGATTTATTGGATTTTCACCTCTGCTTGTGCTTTCTATAATTTTAATAATATCCTCTGGCTCTTCATTTTTAACAAATAGGACAGGTAAAGGCTTACAAAAAAGATATGAGTGGCCTAGGGGACTGCTGGTACATTTTGTTGTCTATTTAGCTAAATTACATTTGTGTTACCACAGCATCGGGTCACTGTGCTGGGTGCTGTACAAACCCAAGGTGTGCCGTCCCAAAGGAAATGCCATCTGGATAGACGAAAGAGTCAACAGGTGAAAGGCTGGGCCATGATTATCTCCATGTCAGAGCTGAGAGCTGATGCTTGAGGGCAGTAAGGATGTGCTTAAGCCATTTACTGGGGCACTGTGCAGGTTTCTCAGGTGATTTAGTGATAGTATAGTCCAAAGAAGCCCCCCGTTTAGGTCTGCCAATCAGCTCTGTGTGTGGACCTAGGCAAATACACTCAGACTCTTGAAACAGCTCGAAGCTTTGCCAGCGGTGATGTTCCTCCCAGCCTTCTAGATCTAGACTCGGCACCTGTAGCGAGAACTCAACATATCAGTGTAGCTCTGCCTTTAACTATTTGCCTTCACTGACTTGTAACTTCTTGAATATTGGTACAAGACTGCATAAAAACCTGTTCTGGAGTTGGTAATCAAACCCAGGTAGAAGTTTTGACCTACTGTCTAAATCTCAAGAATATTCTCCTTATCCCTGTACAAGAGCAGGGAGTTTTGTGTCAGTCTTTTATTTATATGCTGTTCTGGGTGTCTTCCGAAATAGTTGCTGCCCAATCAAGATCGCAGGAAACAAATAAAAGAATCTAATTAAAACATTAACTTTTGTAGGGGATTATGCCTTGAAGCTGTTCATCTGCTAAAGCTTGCGCAACGCAAAGTAGTTCATGCAGTCAATGGGTTTCGTGCTTGGGTGTGTTCCAGCTGTGATGCCTGTTCCATGGTGGAAGTTCTATCTTTTTAGGATGGTGTCCTTTCATCTCAAACCTATACAGGAGGTGCTCAGTTTTGATCAGATGTAGGAAAGCACATCAGCCTGACCTACTTAAAATTGAGACAAATTCCAGCTCCCTGTTGGTGTAAACTGAACTGCTGCTTTGAAAATTGCAGAGGGGCATGCATTTACCCCAGCTAAGAAATTGTCTCCTTAGCCAGTCATATTGAGACTTGATAGCTTAGACAAGGGGAGAAGATCAGGAAAAATTACCTGCAGTAAACAAATCTGTAGCTGAACTTAACTCTTTGTTGCTGGGCAGGTGACTAAAATTGCTCATTAATGTGTTCAATGTTAACATTTACCTGGTAAACATTTAGTAACGATTCTGGTTGCTCGCTCTGACTTACACCGCTATTCTGTTTCCATTAACTTCAGCTGCCTCCAGATCAGCCTTTTTATAGGCATTCCAGAATTACAATTTGACATTCGGGCTGTTTGATTAACCACCTAAATTGCATGCTATTTTCTCCTGTTTTGTAATCGGATTACTGTAATATTAACAAATAAAACAGGAGCTGAACAACAATAAAGCTTCAATATGAAATGAGCAGAGAGGGAAGAGAACATCAGCAGGCAAGAGATTTAAAAATATAAAAATGCTAAACTGATTTGTTTCCTCCCCCCAGCTGGAGCATTGTGTTAACTCGCATTCACAGCTCACGAGTCTCATGGTACAGCTTCCATTTTGAGCAAGGAAAGCAAACTCATAGCCCAGGGAAAGTCAGATTTGCTGGATGTTTATTTCAAACTTCTTGCTCAGACGGGAGTAGCATTTTTTTTTGCCTTACCTTAATGTATTGACATTTTTGCAAGAGCATGTGCTGGATTTATGCAGGAGATACTCTCCCGTAGAAGTCTCACCTGATTTGTGTGCTCGGTGCCTGGCTGGGATGCTGCGCAGCCGCCTGCCCTGCGAGCTGCCAGCGCCGCGCGGCCACACCTCTGGGAGGGGGAAGGCTTCGTGTGCTTGGGCTTCCTCCTCTCCGTTTGTGCATGCTCACGTGAACATCCCTGCAAGTGGATGGAAGTACTTTATGAAAATAAGCCAATGAGATGGAGTTAAACATTTGGTAGCAGTTATTTACTACTATTTTCTTCTGTGTAGTTAATCTGGGTTGACCAGGCTGACACAGGCAGAGTTTCTCTGTTCTAGACATTGGACAGACAGCAAAATGATCATCCTTGCCCCCAAAAGCTTGCAGTCTAGGGCGAATGGACCTAAAAGCTCTTACCAAAGTATGGGTGACACCTTATTGCTCATAAATCGACAATCTCAGAGCAAAGATGCTGAGATAGTATTTTTGGTGGGATTTTTATAGCCTCCCAAGGAATGTGCTCTTTCCACTATGGGAATGAATGATGGTGCTGACAAATTGCTCCCATTTTTCATGGGTAAGCAGACACTTTCCTATTCAGCAATTCCTGAATAAACTTTAAGTTATTTACAATCTTTAAAACAATAAGCATATACCCCAAAAAAGCAAAAACTATCCAGATCCAGGTTAAGGACTGGTCTGTGGGTGTGTGCAGGTATAAGATGCTGTGTGCGACCTGCTCTCTGGTGACCGCAGTCATTCTCTCTGAAATGCAGGCTGTTTACACGTGTTTCTCCCTTCAGTAACCCAGACCCCCGCGAGCATATCCAGTCTGTTTCGCACACAGTGAGTCCTGCAGCTGAATGTTGATTTAAGCTCCTGGTCCCAGTCCTTCCTTTCAAGGTGTAGGGAAGGGGGAGCAGCAGCGAGCTCTGCTGGCTCGGGGCATTGGAGCACTTCCCTTGGATGTGGAAGCATCGACTGGGCAGGATGAGGTGTGAATGAACTCTCCTAGGAGTGAAGACCTCTGTAAACTTCTTGGCCTTCTGCACCATATGAAAAGTGTTTTCTTTGTTTGCCTCGTGTGCTGTAAACCCCGAGCGATATTCCTGCAGAAGTTCCAAGCATTACCAATTTTCACTTACCCAATTCTCTGCTGTTGCAAAGGTCTGAGCAAAAGTATCACCTTTCTTGCTGTGGCACGCGATGCTCTTCGTAGTATAGATAGCACTGAGGAATATGTTGTGAACTGTGCTACCAGGTGTGCGGGGGTAGGTGTTTTGTATGCCCTTTAGCATTGAATTTTTATTATTCTGCTGGTCTACTGAGAACAGGGGCTGGCATTTGAGAAGATGGGCATGTGTCAGGATGGCTCAAAGCAAGAAATAAAGAATGGACCTTGATGTCAGCTGTGAATTTTGGGTTTGCATTCTCTCCTAGTGGAGTTATTGAAGTTTTTTCATCTTTTCCAGGTTGATGTGTATTGCTGAATGTTGATCTTGTTAAATTAACAATATACCAAACATGGCTTATGCTGAGATTTCCCATAAAGCTTTCTCATGGGATGAACCTGTGTTCTTTTGCTCTTTAAAAACAAACAAACAAAAAACACATTTCTTGTTACTGTGTTTATAACTGCTTTCATTTTCCTGCTGAACAAAACTTCAGTATAACATAGGGTCAACAACTGAAGAGGGCTGATGACATTTCAAAGAGATGTGCCAAGGGGCGATGGCAACAGAAAAGCTAGCTGGTCTGCACAGACCTGCCACGTGGATCAGTGTGGTTGCAGGAACTGAGATTTCTATTAACTTAATGAGTATTGCATTGGTCTGTGTTTGTTACAGATTATTTTTCCGCAGTCCTTTGCATCAGTTATTAAAATCCTCTCTCCACAGGCAGTCTGTTTTATGCAGGTTCAGTGCCTATCTAGTAGAGACTAGTTTCCATAAGCAAAAGGTAACAGACCACTTAGAGTGGATCTTGCACTATAATCTCTTAAATGAGATAATTTAACAGAATATTGATCCCACATTGTTAACTTATTGCGGCATATTGAATATGAAGCACTACAAGGCTGTAATTTAGCTGGAGAATTCTTCAAACAGACTATCATTTCTTTGTTCTTCTTGCTCACAAAATGAGCTCAGTAGAAATATTTCTAACCTGGGTTTGTTGCTGATAGGTCATCAGTCCTGGTTTTACTTTAAATTTAGAGATGATTAAACATAAGACTTCTAATATTTTCAACTTTACAGCAGCAGTTGCAGTTCTCTCCTTTATTATTAAGGTCTTCTGATATTTAAATTAGAGGACGTTTCAAACCCTTTCCTTCAGAAGCATCTTTCCTGTGGTGTCATGAATGCTGGGCTACTGTTGATAACTGTACACTGAAAACACTGCAGAGTTAATTTATTTAAAATGAAATTCTGAAGACTTCATCTTATTAGTCTTGCTTTCTAATGTAATGCAATTTTATAGAATAAGAGATAATCTATCACCACTGCTGCAGATTTCTGGAATGTGGATGCTTTTTATCTTTCAGGATTTAATTTAAGTTTGATTTAATACATTAGAAGATTTTCCCAATTTCCCTCCCTGCATCCACAGAAGTCCGATTGCTATTTTTATCATCAGAGCATGATCTCAGTTGGTAAAACTATCAAGAAATTAAGGAATGTTTTCACTATTAGTATGTACAACAGAAGAATTTATGAGGTAACATGTCACTAAGCTTGATTGCTTCGCAAAAGAAATGGGAATTTATGCCTATTTTTCTTCTTGATGTATAAAATAATTTGATTTTTAAAAAGTATTACCATTTTGTCCTGAGAAATCATGTCTTTTCTTCCCCTAGAGGACAGATGTTATAGTATTGTGATCACAAATGGATCTTTACCCTAAATAGTTCAGAGAGGAGAAGATATTTCATGCTTTTCTAAATAGCTGGTTTAGATAAATAAGCATTTGTTCTCTCTGAAAGCTTCAGCAATTTCTTTTCTATTTATTAAAAGGATGGGGAAAAAAAACACTTGCAAAAAGTTCTCTAGTGTTCCAACAACTCCTCAAGGAAAAGTAGTAAGGATGAAGTTTGAAAGTCCTAATGCTAAGGACCTAAGATTTAAACCACCAAATTATAGATTTACTCTTTAATGAGATTTTAACACATTATAGAAAAGCAAAGAAGCAAGCTTCACTTTTTGTTTCTCGGTGATCTTTTATTTCTAATCTTACCTGGTACATTTAAATAGGATTTCTTCGGTGGTAAAGACAAATTATTTAACTATGCAAAACATAATAAAAGAATCTACTGAATGGGAAATTTAACTGGAGATGGATTCAGTCATTTTTGAGATGTCCTGGCTAAATCCTGTATCATGGTGACTCTTCAATCTTTTTACTTGCCAACAATGTTTCTTGTATTTCAGGGGAATTGCTCCTAGTTTCAAAAACCTAGCGGTCCTCTGAAATTTCAGAGGGCTGTGTATCAACCCAATACAATTGTGTGTTGTGGTTGCTAGAAAATGATTATGGATGAGGAAACGAGCTGCAGTAATGACTGCATTGAAGAAAAGAGCACAGCAGTCCTAGACAGGAAGCAGCAAACCCTCTGGAGATCTTTAATACCTCTTGGCCTTCCTTAATGAAATCCAGTCATGTCAATAGCAGATAAATGCTCCGCACAGGGCAGGGGATAATGCTGAGGAGATGGGTCTTTAAACCCAGCACGACACAGCTACTGGGCATTTATGATATTATTGGTAAATAGTTGAGGAAGTGTATAATGTATGCTAATATTATTTCACTTTTCTTATATACTGCTTTCTTATAACGAAAGCAAAGTTGCCGTCTTTCTGATCCCCATGCTGTCATGAAACAGAAAAGAAGCTGGCTGGCTGTTCAGCTAGGGGAAGGTTGCCAACAGGGTTTCTTGGGCATGATTCATTAGATGAGCTGCAGGAATGGCACTGGAAATGCCTCTTCCAAAGCAGGTCTCACCAAAGATGCCCTCAGTGCTTCTGCACTGGCCTCAATTTTTGCTTTTCAAAGTCTGTCTTGGATTTCTCCTTGGGTGCAGGGGAAGGAGAAGTCAGCCCCGGGTGCTGGTCTTCAGACTCTTTGCTCAGAAATGAGTTTCCCCCATGGCTGAGAGAGTGAGAGGAACTTTTGCTGGGATGGGATCTGCTCTGCGGTGGTCTGGGTGTCTGTGCTGACTAGAGAAGGACCCAGAGTGACCCCACATCTAACCTTGGGTCTGTGAAGTAAGCCAGCATGAAACTCTCCTGTACCCAGCACGGGCATAAGAACATGTGCTGCCTATCTTGGTGTGTACCCAGCCGCGAGGAAGTGATTTCTGACTTTGTTTTCCAAAACGTAATTCAGTGGCTTTGAATCTGTAGATCTTTTCTGTACCTGGTAGAACAAAATCTCTTGGTTACTTAAAAAAAAAAAAAAAATCAAAAAAGGAGGCAGTTTATTTTACAGTATTTTTAGACAAATTAAAGTTTAGGCCTGCTGCATCACACTCCTAGTTTGACCTCCTGGGTCAATCGGCATGAGGCGGGGAGATGCGGAGAGAGGGAACGCGGGGATTAGTTCGTGGGGGTAAATGGCAGGGGGCGGAGGGAGTTCCTTGGTAGCACTTCGTGGTGTTTCTAAGCAGAAAGCCATTACCATCCTGATTAAATGTCAGCCATCCGCCAGCACCACCCAGGAAATATTAGGAGAAACAAAGGTGCCCTGATTAATAATCAGCATATCCTTATTTTGACCTGTTGTAGGAATAAATGCCAAACTTGCTACAAGGAACACATTACTATTTTCCAATCAATTAGGTGCTTTAGCTGAAGCATCTTAGGTGGGCACGACAGCTCTGCTGGTACAGGGGCAGACAAAAGCAAGAATATGGCCATGGCTCCTACATATAAAAAGCACTTTGTAATTAAATTTGAGTTTGTGCATAAAGCCCGCTGGAGGTTAACAGTGACCTTTGTAATTGTTAGAATGTTGCTTTGATTTAATTGTTAATCTCATACCCACGGAAGAAGAGCCAACCTCCTCTTTCATTTGTGCCATGATCATATTCTCAGGCTGTTTCTCATTGTGCCCATTCAGGACGGACCAGACTGTCCCTGGAGTCAGCCCCTGGAGCCACCTGCATTACAAAACGAATGAATTGAGCTCAAGCAGTCTAATCTTTCTAATAATTTTTCTGTATTGGGGACAAGAGAATCTGTAAAGATATCGATCCAGCAGAATGGTACATTATTAACTTGCGGTGATGGCCTTTGTGACTGACAAGATAGTTGTAATAAGCAAATACTTATCAGCGATCAGCAGGATAAAGGAAAGAGATACCAGGACCAACAACCATGGCCCAGCCAGGAAATGGGATTCCAGGCCCAATTCCCACCAGGGCCATTATGTGGATATGTCGCATATTATGTACTGTGAACTCCGGTAGCTGAGGCACAGGTAGTTACTTTCTGTTCCCGTATACCTCTGTACAGTGATAAATGTAGATGGATAAGACATTATTATCTACAACTGCTTTACCTTGGTAACCACTCCTATGCCACTTATAGGATCTCTTTTTCTAGCTGATGCGGCCTTTTCTAATTCCTGGCTCTGTTCTTGATTTATATCCTGTAATTTTTTTGAGAACACAAAAGCGTTGTTACCCCTTGAATCTGAGAACTGATTGCCTCCAGTTTCATGTTTCCTTGGGGTGTTCTGTACCTTTGTTCATGGCAAAATGAGGAAAGAAAACACAACAAATATCTATTTGGAACACACGAGAAACATTGTCCACATGACCCCTGTAAAGATGGCAAAGTTTCAGTCTGAAATGTATTGCAGACTATAAAAATTACGAACAGGCGAACTATGCCTGTAGTACAGCATGCATGTAGTACATGTAGTACAGCATGTGCTGCCTGTGCGTACAGCAGTAAATGTTGACCTCCTTACTCTCTAAAGATAAGAATTTCAGCCGTATTCACGTACTGTGGGGAACGATGTGCTCATAGCCGTGTCCGTGTAATAGGGAACACGCAGCCCATGTTCAGCCTGCTGCTGTGGAGGCCTCTCCCTGCCTTGGAGCTCTCAGATGCCATCGTAGCCCAAGCCACCCTTACACGTGAACTGTGCACACACTACAGAAATGGAAGTCAGACTTTGTGGAAACTAGTAATAAAAGGGAAATAAACCCAAGCTGGTGGCTAATCATCCATTTATTCAACTTGGATAATTCTGGTCGCTGAAGATGAGATCCACAGCTGGCATAAATTAAGAGCTCCATTGTCTTTGGAGAGTGTTTACACCAACTGCAGAGCTTATCAAGGAAATTTAACTCTGGCAACTGTAAATCAGGGGCCCAGTTCTCTTGCTGGTTGCTCTCACACAGCCTCTTGTTAAAAGAGCATGCTTTGGTCCATGTAAAGGAGGTTTCTCTGGGGAAGCTTGGCTAAATGGCAGTCAGTGTGCTCCATAAAACCATGAAGAGCTGAGCTGAGCAACACCCTGGGGAACAAACACGGAGCCTGATGCTGTAGCCTTTCTGTTATACGTTTATGTAGGTGATGACGCGTTTAGTATTAGTAGTGTCCCGCTCAATAATAGTAAGGCTCTTGTAAAATAGATGCTGGTAGTCAGAATATTTGAAGAAAATGAAGGTTTGTCAAGAGCTTGCTAAATTAACAAATATTTATAATTTCCTTTCCCCACTGCCATAATTTTCCTTCCCCTGGTTATAAGTGTACAGGTAATTATATTTTTCTGCATCTGAGGGTGGAATAATTAGTAGCCTGAAGGCAGCTTTCAGGGCTCGGGATAATGGGACCTGGCTTCTGGGCCAGAAGAGCCGGCTGCCGGCATGGAGGTGGTTTACTTCTGCAGACTTGTGTCTGCAGGTTCTCTGTGCTCCGGTCTCGCCCCATGTCCTGCGTACACTACTGCCCTTTTCTCACCCGTGCCCCATGTCATGAGTCTCCCAAACAGTTGTGGGTTATGCTTAGAGGTGAGAATTGCCCCAGTGTATGTGTTAGCAGGAAGATTACAATCTACTGTTAGTCTTGTTATTTGGTGTAATAATATACCGGATGAAATAATCTCTCAAGCTAAATGAAAAATACTGAGCAAATCCCAGGCAAGGAGCAAGTGTGGGTGTACCATAACTCTGACATTTCCTCCGGTCTCTGGCATTTTGTCCATTTCTATATATCATCACCATGACTACAGCAGTAATGTCTAAGAGAACTCCAATGTAAATCTGACAGCACCTCCTTAGTGGTACTTAAAATCATGTAATTAAGTAAGAAAAGGCTGCTGATTGAGGAGGTTAGAGCTGCTTGCAGAAGATTACAGCACATTTCATGATTAACAATCAGAACATTCTTTTCCAAACCTCTACTTAATTTAGCAGACTGAGGTTTCAGCTGAGAATAAGACTCTGCTCTTAAAGTCACACTGAGGAGGCAGAACAGTAATTTCCCACCATTTTCACTACTTTCCTGGTGTTTACTCCAGTGTCAGTCTTCATTCTAATTTTACTTTTGCAGTTAACTGACTTAGCAGAAGTACTGAAAAGGCAAAAAGGTCAACTCTGTTGATCATACCACTGTAATTCACTTCAGTATCTTGACAGTTTATAATTAGGATGGAAGAATAGCATAAAAACAACCCATTTTAGTGACAAAAACTCTGCAACCATCAGTTAATGTGCCAAAATTAATCTTTTCTCTTTGCGTCCCTAAAATTATAGGTTGGTATCAGAGATAAACTTGTGTTTCCTTACTGGCAAACTCATTTCTGTGAACTATGTATTTAAACTGTTTGCAAGGAAGAAAAAGAATTCACATATGGCATATTGGGATATTATGTAGAGTTTTAAATAGAATATGTTGTTACTGTATATGGAACATTTAAGGCAAAGTCATAGTGATGAAAGGGATCCTGACAGGTGATTCCTGTGTTAAGTTGTACAGGGTGTGATGGAATTTTCTTGTGAAATCTGCTGGTTTGGGGACCACTCTCAGGGAGAGGACAATGATGAAAATCTTTGGTGGTACTTTACTGTCATTGCCTTCCATGTCAATGTGAATCCACATCAACCTCCAGGTTTCTCTGGAGATTATTTGGCTTTTCCTCCATCCCTTGTTAGAGTACCTATATGCCCTGAGTTACGGAAATGGAGAATATTCCAGTTGTCTAATGTCTTTCTACACACCCCAACTAAACATGTTGTGGGGGGTTGTACATATTATGTAGAAGTGTGCTGAGGATTGGAGAGAAGTTGAATTTGGAAGTGTTGCACATAAGGTTAAATATAAATGCTTTGCATTTTCTAAAACCAGTACTTCACGGAATAAATACCAACTGCAGAGAAGAGCGAAAGCCCTGAGAAAAAGGAGGAGCAACACGTACAGTTGTTGAATTGGGACTTCTTGCCCACAGACCACCCGAGGGAACACACATTCTTACACTGATGCTGTCTGATGTTTTCTTTTGTTTGTAATAAATACTCATTTAATTTCTCCTGCTTTTGGCTCTACCATACTTCTTTACAATATTGAAAAAAAAAATTTTTTGCTCTCACATGGCAGTTAATAATTGTGAATGGTCATGGAGAAAACCAGCCAGTTTTCTCCCAGAGCTGCGCAGAACAGCACAGATGGATAAAGTGCCATGCAAACCCTCCTAAACTTTTTGTGGAGATAAAATTGTGAGGTTCAGCTGATATTTCCAAGTTCTTTGAAAATGGGAAATGCAATGTGTAATAACAACATACTTCTCCTATTGCAAAATTCAGGGTGCTTTGTGGAAATAATTAAAATAAAAAAAAAAACACGTTTGTGATCCTAGAGGCCTGGTTTGAGTGTAAATATTGATGAAAAAGTACTGTATATATGTCTGCATATCCCAGCTGTGGGAAAGATGAAGATGAATCTGACTTTTTCTTAAAAAAACTCTGGGGGAAGTGTTGGCACAGATATCATTATTAGCATATGTTAAACCAGGGCAAAAAAATATTCTTTACATAAGCAGCTACTGCTGAAGTGATCAAATATCTCCATCGCTTCAGGTCAGAATGTGCAAATTAACACAAATATTCAAGTGTTAAATCACTCCCAGTGAAAGGCAAAAGGTTTACAGAAAATGCGGGCTCTGTCATGCATCTGTCCACCAGCCTAGCTAAATGACAAGATGATATGCAGTCCAAAGGAATTATTGACTCAAAAGATAAGAACATGAAGTAGGTATTTTAAATTCAAGTCTGCAATTAACTTACCTCAAAATGATGTTATGGGATTTATATTACCAGAGGGTTGTTGGGATGAAAAGCTGAAATTTTACTACTGAGTAGGCATCAGTCAGGTACATAGTTAATCTGAAAAGCAAAACACATCAGTCTGGAATTTAGATGCTTGCAATAAAATAAAGGAAAAGAAGCTGCAAAGGGGAGTACGTAATATACATGATATACTTTTGTGGGCATTGAAAAGGTGAGAAGATCCACAGTCAAGTTAAAGGAACAAGACGAAGATTTTGTAGAAAGATCCTTATTGTGAACAAACCCATGTTTTAACATACGAATACATACACGTATGGATGCCACACTAGAGTGTACAAGTACCTTTAGTACCCGGACTTCAGTCCCTTCTGGAGCAGAAAAACTTCATGCTCATATCAATTACTCAGGTTACTCTGTGCAACCGTAGCTGCGCTCCCCTGTACGGTACAGTCTTTATCCCATACTGTTTCATCCTCTTTCATTCAGTGCATTGCGTTGGTGCTAAATGAAACTCGTCTTCCCTGTTCAGAGGTCTAAATGCCAGGGATTCTTGAAAATACCCCCTGGAACTGCAGGGGAAGTTGAGCCCTGGTGTCCCCACTGCTTCAGCCCCTCCGGCAGAAGAGGAGGGGCGGCACATCCGAGCCAGATGCCTACGAAGCAGAAGCAGGTGAGGTGGCTTTCAGGGCTGAGGGGCTGCTGTTGAGTTCTGTTTGCTCGACAGCCTGAGCAGGCACACGACGTTAAATGAACTCTCTGCTGCCGAGGACACCTTCCCCAGCAGCATCGCCGTGTATGTAGTTTAACGAAGTAAGTGAGGCTGACGTGCTCTGCACCACCTACCTCCCCAGCTGGGCGTTATGCGCCATTGAGACAGATGCTCGTGTGGCCAGACCCCTTAGCGGAGTTCTCCGCGGTCTGTCCAGGCACACAAGCGAGGATGCCAGCGAGTTCGTTGCTACCTTTCCAGCAGGGTTTCTGTCAAGGTGGTATTTGTAGCGGCAGTGAAGACTGTTTTGGAATGACTACGGTTGGTTTTGTAAAGCAAATTGAATTTGGGTTCCATTCAGAAAACCACGTGAAGATAGAAATCCTTTGGCAGTGCGCACGTGTTGGTTACACACATGCAAAAAATGCTTTGTTGGCTTAAGGCTTTAAAGTAAGTCAGGTCAGAAAAGCAGTTGTACCAACATACGGTATTCTTGGTCATGGCATGTGTTTCCTATGGATATTTACATTCCCACCTGTACCTGAGAAGTGCTGGATGAACATTGGACTTCCTAGAGTATAAGGTATAATTTTGCATGGTTTTCTCATATAAAACAAAAATGACCATATTTGCCTCCTGAAAAACAAATAATCTTCAAGCTCTAGCTTAATGTCAGGCCATTGAAGATGCACGAACCTGTAACATTTTTCCCAATGTTGCCTTTTTAGTTGATACTATCCTAGAGTTTTAAAATCCCCATAATATATTTTCAGAATTGAAAATTACAGCATTCTGATTCAGATGTGTTAAAATGTTGTGTTATGATACTAGTAAATAGCTCTTTGCAGTTTGTAAACAAGACGTGAATTCTGACATGTTTCTATGGTACTTCTGTTTGACTAGTCAGAATTACCCAGCACCGCAAGTACTGTGCCCGATAGTTTGTGGTCGCCCTGTTCTGTAGTTCTTTAAGTACAATTTTTCATTCATCTGACTCCTGCTAGCCCTGCAGCATAACCCTCTGATTTGTGCATCTCACGCAAGAATGGCTGGCTTTGAAGTATGTTTATTGTCAGATGGGATGTCAGCCCGGCTGTCCTTCAGTTCCTAGGTCAATTGGTGAGAAATGCGATTGCTGACCTATAGGTGTGTCTCTGGGAAGAATAGCCCAGGGACTAGGGAAGTAGGAAATGTGATTTTAAGCTATTTTTAGGCTTCCAGAAGTACATACCTGAGTAAAAGTTAGAATAACTGTGTATATCATGGCTACAGGTCCCCAGTCTCCAGCATACTTCACCCTGCCTCTGTTTCCTCCATACTGCACGTGAGGGGATGCCCACGGCCGTTTCACTGGTGGTGGCCCGCTGTGGGACGCCTGTTATGGCTACGGGAATCCCGAGAACAAATCAAGCCCTCGTAGCCAATGCATGGAAATTTTGCCAGAATCCAGATCCTCAAATCATGTTCCTCAATCATCTGGGCCTCAGCTGATACCATTTTTTCAAGCTTCATATTTTAGTTGTATTTTGAATTGTTTCTCTAGGTTCTTACTTAATATTGCTACAGAGAGTTAGCTCTGAAATACGAATGAGAAGACTTCTGGAATAGATGTGTAACTCTGTATTTAATGTGCCCATTTGATTCACATTTTCACATAGAACAGCTCAGTGAGTATTCTTTTGTTTTTTAGTTTTTCCCAGACAGCTTCCAGTGTACTAAAAAGTGTGCCTTGAAAGGTGTAAGGGGTAATGGAAATACACTTTCCAGAAAGAGTGGATGGAGTCAGAAGCTTGTGAGAACGAGACAAAAACTTCTGAATACGTACAAAAACTCAGCTATGTTTGGAGTCAAGAGTCAGAACTGCGCAACAGGCACTGCAGGGGATGCTCAGACTTTTCTTATAGCTGTGAGTTTCTGGGATTTATTTAAGTTGATACAAAATATGTGGTGTTTACAGTTAGAGGCTGTTTATCCTTGAAGTAGTGATATTCTGTAGCTTGTTACTCATCCAGAAATAGCTGAAGTGCCTTTCCAGGTGCAAATATCGGTCATCTTTGTGCTTATCGACAGTCTTTCCTGCTTCAATGAAAGTTTATGACTGCTGAGCTGATTGTACAGCTTCCAAGTACACATAGCGTACATATTTTTTTCTAGTGTAGGAAGTCCCCTTTACATATGCTTGCTAGCGAGAAAAAGAAAAACGTCTCAGTCTGTGGCTGCAGAGAATGGGGCACGACCAGGCTGACAGGTTCTCCCCTGTTGGCTGAGATGCTGTGGCTCTGTGCACTGCTCCCACTACGCGATGAGATGTGTGCCTCTGACACCGGGTCAGCTGCACAGCTCTGCTGGCTGGGGACACGCAGCGGGTTTATTTCTTTAGGGCTTTTCCCTTCCATGTTCTCTGTTTAAGGTGTTTTAAAACAACAGTTTCCTTGGCTGTGCTGTGCTCCCAACATTGTTAGCAATATCTTCACCTCTGCCTATTGTAGGCCAGATTTAGGTTATAACTCTTATACTTAAAGGATTTTTTATGTTGCTATTCAGTAGTGCAAGCAAAATGCTGTGGTGTCTCCTCTTTCCTGTGAATCCCTTGTGGAGCTGAATCAATCACGCTGGAAGTGGGACTCTGCTTTCTCATCACATGCCCTCAGTCATCTGCCTAGCTTTTCTTTACCTCACCAGCAGATTACCTATCAGTCCTGTGATGATGTCTGTTATTTTGTTGTGCTGTGATATGGTTCGGTAATACTCTGCATATGCAACTCTGTTTACTATCTACTCTTCTTATTTTAATGATCGCCCTGATTCAGCATATCTTATGTCACTTCAAGATGCTACCCTTGTTCTGCCAGTTGCTAGGCTTCTACTCCCAGCTCCATCTTTTTAAATATATATATTTTTTTCTTTTTCCTACAGGCCATTAAACTCTTCTTGTCATTAGTCTGTGCAAGTGTAAATTTTGCATATGGAGAGGAGGACATTTTCCTGACAAGTCAGGGTCATTTTTACAATCAGTTCCAGCTGCAGAAGTAACTGAAGTGCTGCTTTCCTCTTAAATCATCCCTATATTGCAGGTATTTTAATTAGTGACATCCTTTGTCTGCTTGAAAGTCTGGTACATTACGTTTAAAATGGCATACAGGTAAAGAAGGAAGGTAAGGAAGCTTTGTGTTTTGCACAAAATATTTCTGACCTCTGCTTCATCTGAGGTCTTCCTTGTCGTCTCTTTAAGGCCTCTCCAAACTTATGTTATAAACATGTAAATGGGTTGTTTATGCATTAAAATTGCACTGAAAGGTGAATCAATTAACCCAATGAAGACATTTTGCACCCCTTCCCCTGGCTCCTCCGTAGGGTTTTGAGGACCATGTATGGAGAGACTCGAAAGGTCTCGGCAGCAGTGAGTGGGAAACCGCAGTTTCCTTTACGAGTGATGTTTTGTTTCACTCACCGCGTGGCATCACCTGGCTCTCTCCATGCTGCTCTTTTAGCCAGGCGTTAGCAGGAGGAACACGTGCTTATTGCTAAGTGGCTATTTCCAAACACCACCACCAAGTCAAGCCTGGGGGTGGTTTTCTTCGTGAGTGTCTTGAAGCTATAGCTTGTGAAGCTGCTCAGGAAAAAGTAAACAAACAAACAAACCAAAAAAAAAACACAAAAAAAACACAAAACAAAACAAAACACAGCAGCCACCTGGGTGTTACATTTCTGGTATCTTTTTAGTAATAATCTGAAAGAAAGCTTGTGGAAGGGTCAGAAATGTGTATTTAAAGTGTTGATATAAGTGTAAGTTATAGTAGGCTGTAGATCACAATCTAGCATAGAAGTGAAAACAGGATTGTCATAATTTTGACTCACTTTCCACACCCACTTTCCACTTTCCTCATTAAAGGCAGGCAGATCTTTTCAGTTTACTTCGTGAAGAGTCCCAGCCTCTCACAAACGTGCCTGTGGGGATCTCGTCGTGGAGGCAGGACTCGCCTCTGGTGCGGGGGATTACGCAGTAAAACCAAACCAGCGGTGCATGGAGGATGCTCTCACACACCCTTTATATGAGAACAGTTTGTACAATAGCAGTGAGGAGGATTTAATACTCTTTCAGAGAAGAGTGGTAATAATACTTGTAAGTTGGTGAAGTGAATGGCCTTTAAGGAGATGGGGTTTCAAGGCTTCATGAAGGGTTGTATTTTTGTCCTGCATCTCTGTACATCCACGTGGCAGGGCGCGTGAGGCGAGAACTCGCAGGATGCCCCTGTCAGGAGCTGGCTGGGGGCTGCAGGCACCGCGAGTCTCCCCAGGGACCTCGGGTGGCTGTTCTGTGCATGCTGAAAAGGTTGAGAAGCACCAAAACTTCAGGGATTGCTGAGCAAACTGGAACTCCAGCACTGCAATAGTCTCTTGTCACTAGAAAAGCAGTTTGTTTGCACAGAGTGATTTTTCATATTTTCTGTATAAAATGTTTCCCCAGTAGTGTTTTCCATGAAAAACAAATACATTTGCAAGCGTTCTACAATAGGAATGCTATTCCCGTAAGTGCCATGTATCTGTTTCTCCAGGAGACTGCGACTGGTTGTCAGTTTGATGCAAGATCTAAATTCCTAAATTGCTTATATGGCCTTTGCTATGCTAGAAGTGTAAAGATGAGGGATGAGTTAATCAGTGAGTTGCTAATTTACGTTTAATCAATAACATCCTTAATAAGCACGTTATCAAAGGGAAAAACCATAAATTGCCATGCTATATCCCATTACTATGTACAGCAATCAACATTCAGACTCTTAATAACATAGATTGAAATTTTATTATCATGTCTTGAAATAGGCTTGTATTCACCTCTGGCTTGAATTATTTCTGTTGTCTTCAATTGATATGATAATGGGGGCTCTTTCAAGGCCTTTGCATCAGACTTTTATTCCAGACTGGAAGGTGAATTTAATTGACACCTCCCTGATATTCAGACTTGCCTCATCCATGCAGCTTACATATGAGTTTTCAATTCAATTTCAACCTCAAATGGGAACAGCCACAAATCCAAATACCTTGTTGAAGCTGTACAAAGTGAATTATGTGGATAACAATATTTCATCAAGCTTGGAACTCGGCTGTGTTTTGTCCCAAGTAGTAGAACTGTGTAAATGAATAGCTAAATCTCTGTAATATTAATGACTTGTATCTCACCCTTAAAAGCAGGATGACAGGGGGACAGAGGAAGGAATTGCCTCTCACCTTGGTGGAACTTTTATTTAAGCCTACAAACAAGTATTAAAAAAAAAAAGTCTATCCTTCATAGGATTAACTAACTTCAGATATTTACTGTCAAAGTTTTTTTGTAAAATATGAGAGAGCAATAGGATTTGAAAGCAGGGGAGCAGCCTGTGCACCTTAGGATCAGTCTCCTTCCTTGTAGTAACACGTTTTTTGATTGAGTTTTCAATGGAGCCAGCTGAGGCTCGCATACGGCAGCAGACGAGCCTCCTGAGCTGAACACGCCGCCGATCGCCCGTTAGACTAAAACCTGCCAAAAAGCAGGGCGGTGCAGCCAGGCTGTCCCCAGCACGGCAGTCGCTGGCTGCTGGTGCCAGCAGGCCCTCGGGCTGGGGAGCTGCTCCTCGTCTGAAGGGCTTCTGGAAAGCAGGAGGCAGCGCGCGGAGCCCTGCTGGCCCAGCACGCGGGGCTCTGCGGGCACCAGGGTTTGGGTGGAAATTGTCTCCTTCTCTTTGTCACCAGGGATGGAAAGGGGGAGCGGGAGGCTGTGCCCGTCTGGCAGAGGAAGAGCTTGCTCTGTAAGCTACAGTGAGAAAAGCAAAGCAGAGGCTGGGCAGGGCTCAGTAATGAGTGCTTTGGAAGGGTCAAGTGATCGCTGGTCCCCCCGGGCCTTCTGCTCTCAGGGTGTTCTGTTCTCCAAGGGCTTTATTCAAAACCTGTGCTTACTCTTGGCCAAAGCAGGCTTTGGGTCGGTCTTTGGGGCCTCTTCGCAACCGTTGCGTTCAGGCAGCTGGTTCTGACAGCTCTCCCACTATCGGCTGCCCTGGCCGTTCTGTGTATGCTCTCCTTCTGTTCCTGTGTATGCTCTCCTTCCCTTCCTGCGTAGGCTCTCCTTTCCTTTCTCCTGCTCCATCCGGCCTGCCTCATTCGCTCACATTAGCACCAAAATTCCTTCTTCCCTCCAGCAGCTTTGAAGGACAAGCTTCAGAAACAAGGTTACTACAAAAAAGAAAAAAAAAAGCAAACAAACTGCTATTTGAAAAGAAAGTTTCTTCTTCTTCTTCTCCCCCCCTCCCCCCCTTTTTTTTCCTTTAACCACAGTTTCAGATTATTGTAAAGAACTAATCTGGAATACCCGTGTGTAGGCTGGAATAGCCAGAAACTCTAAGCGTTATCTTCCCTTTGCTTCTTCCCGTGCTAAAATCCCAGGAAACGTTAGCATTGGTTTCCATGGGAGCAGAGCTGCGGCTGGCCTCTGTGCTTCTGAGCACTGTAGCATTAAACGCTCCTTGGGGCATACATGCCGGATTTTAGCAGACCACCTTATTGGAGTCTGCTTGCTTGGTTAGAGGCTTGATGTCTGCCTTGTGCAGCGAGTAGCAGGCTATGATAAATAAGAATAATGTTTATTTTAGCTAAATATTTTAAAACCATGTGTCATCGAAAATACTTTTTTCCTGCTATTTCTGGTCTGTCTTAAATTCAATAAGGCTTTCACAGGAGCCAGCCTGACTGGGACGTGATTGTGTCAGACAAATTTCAGTTGTTTGCTGCACATACCTTTCCCAAATGGTTCTCTGGCATAACTGAAATTGTTTGGGGTCTTACAGAGGGCAACTTCATGCATTTTCTATACAATGTTATCAACATTTTCTTGATAATCTGTGAAAATATTTCATCACTAGATTCCCAACCTGTGTTTGTAAGGAGGATGTACAATGAGGTGATGCAACAGCAACGTATAGGTTGAATGTATGATGCAAACTGTGGCCTTATAGTGAAAAGAAGTGATGTTACCTACAAACATTAAACGCTGAGTATTTTCAACTCTTGCATTATGCGCTTACATTGGTGGCTGAGTGGATTGCAGTGGTGTAAATGAAAATGTATTCAACCCAGGTTTGGTTTGTCAGCCCACTTACCACACAACCTTAGGGCACAAATGAGAGTATTCAGGTGTTATGTAGGGAATGTCATTCTAACGCTGGATTTTGTGGTGGGAATCCTGCTGCCGTCTGCTCTTAGCCAAGATATCGGTTGTTTCTATTTGTGGCATGGACAAAATTTTGATTCTGACCTATTTTTAAAAGTTAAGACTTCTCATTTCCAAATTTTTATTTATGCCAACCATCAAATTTGAAGCTCTTTGCATTTTCTTCCTTAAGAAGACGTTAGTTTCATAACTTCTATTTATAATTTGTTTTCTTATCATAACAGGTCTATTGAACATCTGTTTGGCATTTCGTTTTTAATATTTCCATAAAGTGCAAGTGTTGGTAAATTGCACAACGTTATGTTGATGGCTTGCGTTTAGTGTAGGCAGGATTCTGGGAAGGGGAAGGCTCATCAGCAAGTGAATTTGAGTGTATGGTTTCGTATCCCAGAGCTGTCCAACATGGACTTTAGCACGCACAGATGCTGACCTAGCTGGAGCACTGTGAGCAGGACTCAGGGCTGTTTCTGTCTGAGTTGCACTCTGGATGGGAGCATCAGCAGCGAGCGCACGTGGGACCCTCTGGGGTAGAAGAGCTGCTGCTGCTGTTGCAGCAAGCAGTGCGCAGCGTCAGGTCTTCGGACACGTGCAGTTGATGTATGACCCAAAGGCTGACACCGGTACCGTTTCCTTCAGGCATCAAGTTGAAGCGTGAACAGGAATCTGTGCATTTGCAACTGAGAGCACCTGGGCTGCCTGACTACAGAGGGTGCTGAGATAACCTCAAGTTCCACTTTCAGACATGAAGCTCCTCTCTTTGCGGTTCAGTCTCTGCAAAGTCTGGGGCTGCCTGTAGGACTGACTCCACTTCCATCTTGCAGGAGCAAAACTCCGCAGTAGCAGGAATCCACAGAGCGGGACTCAAAGCTATTAATTTCATGTGTGCAGTAGTTTTGTCTTTTATTCAGTACGTAAGCCTCTTGCCACAGCCCTCACTGCTTTCAGCTTTAGGCTTTCCTGCCCTTTGCTGTGGTACCACTCACGTGTGGAAACAGCCTGTATTCGGCTGCTGTCCACGTACTGCACGTGGCGTGTGCTACTGCTTGGGGACCGCTGCTCCAGAAGAAAGTCTTTGTAATAATTCACCAACGTGTTTAGCCGTACTTCTCATGTGGCAAGATAGCTATAGATAGAAATGACCCATCTAAAATAAAATAGCAAGGTTTAGCTGAGTGTGGTGGCCTGGAGCAGGTAATCTGTGCAGGTCCCCACTGGGTAGGTAAGAAATCTGGGGACAGGCAGCATTTAAGTTTAATACAGTATTGCTGTTAATGAGCAGTTACCACAGTTAAATGCTCGCCTGCACCTGTACTTAGCTGGCATGCTGAGGTTGCTTAAGCTGCTTCAGGCTCTCGTCTGAGTGGAAGCAGTGTGTGGTTCCTCCTGCCATCCCCATTTTCTGCAACAACAGCTGGCGCCAAACATCAGCGTCATACTGCTCTGGTGCTAAATAGGTTGAGTTCATCAGTTACATACGTAGACTGTGGTGGGGCCATAATGTATGTTTTAGTATTTATGTCTTTGGTGTAAGGCCTGTCATTTAATGCTTGGCTTGCTTTTATCTTTTAACACTAATGCCCAATGTGAAGGAGCACTTACTCTATTTTCTAAACAACAAAGAGGTATATAAATCCAGGAGATGAAAAGGGCGCGTGCTAGCAAGTGAGGTGCAGCATTGGCTTTATGTGTGAGGCTGATGTATGTATGTATGTATGTATGCACATTCTGCTTTGCTCAGAGCATCAGTCACAAAGCAGGACATCAGCATATGCCTATACCAGGGTTCTTAAGCAAACATGAACTGTAAAGTACTGCAAAGCTGTGTTGAATTCTTCTTTTAGGCAGTACAGGCCTGATCCGGAGCTCGCTGAAGCCATTGAAAAGACCGCCTTTGACTTCAGATTTGGACGAGACCCTGAAACCTGGAAAAGCCAAGTTCTTTTGTGTAGTTATCCTAAGAAGTAAAGCTGGAAAGAGAAAATACTGCCAGTGTTATAGATGGAAGGTGCTATTTAAACAGAGAAAGGATCTTCTTTCCCTTTGCCTTTTTTGCTCTGAGTTCCGATGGTCACTATAGCAACAGGAACCAAAGAGATGAAGAACTGGAAAACATGCACTTCACTATGACAAGTCCAATTTACAGCCAGCTCAGCAATGTAACAAATCTGTGTCATACTTAATGAGAGTCTGTGCAGCAGGTACGGATCAGCGTAAGATTGTGATGTGCTACGGGGTAGGGAAACCAAACTTTGGCTGTATTCTTCAGTCCTCCTCATTAAAGACACCAGGATGAACTGAAACATTATAATTAAGACTGGACTTCGGTCAAAGCTGTCCTGGTCTGTCACAGATAAACGCCAGTTTTAGATGTTACCTTTTCTAACTCACTTGGTTGTGACACTTTGGGGTCTCGGTATGACAGCAACTGGGACATGGTGCAGGGGCTGCAGCAGGACCATTGTGTGGCCTTGGCATGAACCTGAACTCAGACCAGGAGCCGTGGGAGTGGGTCAGCAGCCTGGATCCCCGGGGATCACAGGCATTTCAAAAAGCAACTCATTTGTACAAACAACTAAACTGTAAAAAGGTAGCTTAAAGGCAGCGCTTGCTTTGAAGCAAAGGCAGCTACAATATGCACCCGTGAGTGCACGGGCAGCTGCAAATTCCCAGTGCTGGCACTGCAGCACTAAGAGCCTGGTCACACTTGAAAAATCTGGCTTAAGTTTTTTTGCATTTGTCAGACTCTTGGTTGCCTTGAATATTTAAATGGAAAGCTTTTAGGTGCAGCACCTGTGGCTCAGCTCAGCAGATAAGTTCTCATTTTTGTGCTTGGTCACAGGTTGGCTCTAGGTTCCCAAGTACTTCTTGAGCATTTAGGTGCTTTCCCACCTTAGGACTGTATTGGGTGAATGGTAGAAGGACTTTTGTGGTGTTAGAGCTCCTGACTTAGACCAGCAGCTATAGGGAGATGTAAAATGGCATCAGAGAATGGCTTTGGGGATGTGCTGCACGCTCGTCCTTTCATCGTCCTGCAGAGACAAGGATGCTAAGGGGCTCCTCAGCATCTCCCACTGTGAGCTGAGCTTGCAGCTCTCCTTCTGTGGGACTTGTTGCTCTCAGTTGTATGAATATTTCTGTGTGCAGATAGTAGGGATGCTGGACATCACTGCTCTAGGCAATTCTATAAAAATACTTAATGAAAAAAAAAGTGCTCATTTTGAGTGAGAAGTGCTAGGATTTAGGCTTTGTGTGTAATCACGGTCTGATTCAATGTAATTTTTGTTTAATGCAGTATTTCAGAAGGGGTCTGTAAACTATATATTCAGTTTTGGCATCCGGAGTAGATTGCAGCAAAGTAGTTTAGGTGCTACAGAAAGAGCCTACAGGCCAGTGAAAGGAAAACCAGCTCTTGCAGGGTACCTGCTAAACACAGCTCTTGAGCTTTTAAAAATGCTGTGAAATAATATGCTTGTCTGGCTACTAAAGCTATTTGTGTTGGAATTGGTATTAAAATATTGAGTTAAAACGTACATAAGCCATTTTAGTATATTTTTTTATAGTAAGCAAGACAAAGCGACACAATCAGAATGATTTTTATTTCCATTCTGCTAACTGCTGAGGATGCGGCATTAACAACGACAGGATATTTATTGTGTTGTTATGCACAGGGCAGAAGTGCGCTAGGAAGACATTGCCCCATGCTGTGCTGAGGGACAGGATGAAGTGGTAGGTTGCGTGTGATTTTTTGGGCTGTCCATCTTACACCGCAGAGCTAACCTGGCCTTTGGTAGAGGATGCTAGTGTCCAAAGAAAAGCAGACGTGTGGGCTGTAGGGGTGCACGGGTACCTTCGCCGCGTCTCTGAGCGTGGCAGCCCCCGGCCGTGCTGCCCCTGCTCACCCTGAGGGTCCTATGACAGGAGGAGACCCTTTCGTTAATTCCCTGCTGTAATTCCGGTCTGTGTTTCTGCCCTGGGCCTTGCTGGCAAGTGCCACGTTCAGCCATTTCAGCCAAGCGCTGCGTGTGTGTGAATCTGTTTTCCCATTGCTGTGAGTGAGAGCAGGGAGGCGAAATTGTGTTCATCGCACTCATCCACCCAGGATCAGCCTCCACAGGCAGGGTCCGCACCTGGAAGAAGTGCTGCGAGCCTTCCCGCGCCCGTGTTGCCCTGTCCTTCTGCCTTCGGGGTGTGCCGCAGGGGCTGAGCCGCACATCCTGTGGGCTCGTGGCCGCGCGTGGGGCGGTGGCAGGGCTGCCGTGCGGGCTGCCTTTTGCAGGGCTCTGTGGAGACATCACGGAAGGTGGATTTCAGCATGGAAAAGTCAACAAAATCATTGGGTTTAGGAAGGAAGAAGCACCCTTAGATGGCAAGAGTGTCTGAGCTGTTTATTTGAGTGATATTTAAGGCTTAATTTCATACTGGTTATTGTATAAATAAGGTCTCACCCAATGACCTTTTCTTCTTCTTCTTCTTTTTTCTTCCCTCCTGTAAAGACCCTGCTTTTCACTTTGCTGATGAGGCCATTTTGTGCATTTTTGATGATTCCCTCCAGCACATCTCTCATGTCTGTCCAACCCCCTTTTCCTCTCTGTCTCCGTGTACTCCCCATTGCGAATGTGAGCACTACAGATCAAGAGGACAATCAGCTGGAGAACAATATGACAGCAGGTGGGTATTATTCTCTCCCCTCAGCTGTGACTCAAATATGTGTCAGTCGCCAAACAAAAACCTGTTTCAGCTTGGAGGCGAAAACAGAATGGTATGTGGGTAAATCTGCAACAATAGATTTTTCTTTTCCTGACAAATCTGCATTTTTTTCTAATGCTGCTTTTATGCCTCAGACTTCTAGCAGCTGTAACTTCTGTTCCTGGTGAATGTACATAGATTTTTTTCTACTCTATCAAGCATTATTGTGGCTGTAATTATGGTGATAGAGCAGTTCAGTACTGTACTGGGTTATGCCTGTTGTTAATACTTACTGCTAGGATTGTACTCGGGTAGGGGGTGGATTTTGTGGGATAAAGATTATAATCATAAGATAGGAGAGGGGGATTCTGTCAGAGCAGAATTATGCCAAAGAAGGTTTGAAAAGTTTGCCAGGAAAGCAAGCTTGCCTTCAAACCATCAGTCTATTAGGTGTGAGGACAATACAAACTGGATCAACCTAATCCCACATACTGGCCTGTCTCTTTCTTGCCCTCTTGACACTCTCATAACCTTAACACACACTGGACTCCTTCCTCTGGAGCTGTTGCTGGTCAGAAGATGTGTGCTGGTGCCACCCGTGCATGTTTCGTTGCACTCTGGATGAGGGAGGAGAGGCGATGGCACTTTGCAGTCTGGCTGCAGCGCCCGGCACAGCTGTATCTGCAGACGTTGCTCTCCTTTCTCTGTTGGTGCTTTGTAACATGCCTTGGTTGTCCATGAAAATGGTACTGTTTCTCCGAATTGTTGGTCTTTTCATTCTGTCCATATCTATGCAACATACTCTTCCCTTTATGTTTGGATGACAGTGACCCCCTTCTCAGAACCACCCACCGTGTCAACCTCCTTGTCCTGCTCAATGGAGCTGCCAGGGTGATTTTCATTCCGGTTGACCTTATCGTCTCATCTCTACTTACTCGGATTTTCCCCTCCAACACACTCAGACTCCTTAGTCCCCCTTTCATTTCTCTTCAAAGCTCTTCTCTTTCCTGTTTTGATCTTAGAACCCATCACAAACACCTCCTGCCTCCCCTTTCTTCGTCTCCATCAGTGGTGCTGCTTTTCTACTGTAGGAGACTTTATACGTTGTCCAGAAATGTTCCTCTTGCCCTTTGAATTAGGCATTTGATTTCTTTCCTCCTCTCTAGTCCATGCCCTGGTGAATATATGTTGATTTTACTTTAAATGCTCATTAGACAAGGTACTTAAATAATCACTGGAGCGTGGATTGGGACCCCATGTCTCCTCCTTCATGGATGAATCTAAAGACAGGCCAGATGGTGATGATGATGACAAAAAAAATTCTTTCTGAATGGCAAAACAAATCTTCAGTAACCCTGTACGAAGTGGAATAGCTGCCTGCAGACTGGCAGCTAGGGCTGTCTTTTGGGAAATGGGAACTATTAGAGAAAAGAGAGCGGAGTCCAGATTGCTGAGCTATTAGATAAAGGCAGCTCCACTGTCCTGTCCCATCTATGTTATAACACGCTGTGAATCCCTCTCCCTCATCTCATGTTTTAAAGAAAGGTCTTTGCTCCGAGATACAAGGAGCCTGTTCAGATGCGCAATCATCTCCTTGCTCTCCGCATCCAACACCTGAACCCCTCTCGCCCCTCGGCATTTCCTCCTGGCTCAGCAGGCTCCTCCATGCTGTCCTTTCTGGATTTAGTCCACGTGCTCAAAGTGAGCCAGATCACTGGTCTCTAGACACTGATTTTTAACAAAGACGACAATTCTTCATGCTCTGGGTGAAGGGGGGGCTTCTTTGTTTTCTCCAACTCTGTCTTCTGCTCAGTCATGGAAACGCTACCTCCCCTGCAAGCCCAGCCTCATCTCAGTGGCCGTGTGATCGTTGTGCGCACTGTGCCCTTCCCCTCCTGGGAGCAAACCCTGTTCCTACTTTAATTTTGCACGGGGGCAAGGACAAGTCCAGCTTTGGGAGTTTGGGCATTAAGGCAAAGAGGTTTGTGGCTGGAGCAACGCACAGTGTTTTGAAAATCCCCCTTCCACTATTAAACTGTGGTCTGCTCTGGGTCTCTGCTTGACATTTTTCCTTTCCTCCATTGTGATCCTCAGCCTAAAATGATTGAAAAGCAATATAAACTGTCTTATTTGTCTTAGTCCAGGAGTCCCAGCTTGTTCTACTCTTAAATTCTCTGAGGACTTGAGGGAATTTTTTTTTGTCATAGTCCTTTATTTGGATGAGCAGTATAAAGTTCTCTAATGTATATAAAACTTTTGATTGCTTTCTGCACTCTCCAAACACAACATCTCATAGCCCTCCAATCTTTCACTTCTTTTATGGGATGTGATCTTGTACCTCTTCTATTTTAAGGATTTCTTAAAGCACATGCTCCTTCTGTGCTGAGCTTTCATCTTGCCAAAAGCTTGCTGTATCTTCTGTATGCCTCAGGCTCAGGATCTAGCATACCTTGTATTTCTACCTTTTGTGAATCAAAATGACTTTTTCTTTAAAAATGTAACATATACTGAATTTGTTTTATTTTTGTTAAGAGAATTAAAAATAATCACAGCAACAATCTAGATGGAACATTGCAGCTGAGTTATGCTGAATGTCAAGATTTTGATTTTTTGTCCCCCTTCAGGAAGGGTCAAAAATATCCAATTGTCATGGAATGGGAAAAGTTTCTGGATGTTTGTTTCTGAAAAACACTTTACTAATTACTTGTATGTTTTACTCTCCTTGATCTTTTTTTTTTTTTTAATATCAGCAGTATATTAACAAAAAAAGGATTTTTTTTTTTGTTTGTTCTAGAACGTAATGTTCTAATTGCATGTAGTCTTAGCAAGATACTTATATATATATATATTGGGATGTTTGATGCTCTGTAATAACAGCTTTATATTATGTATGAAAGTGGATTGCTTTCTTACTAAAAATGGAACAAACAACGTGGGGTAGCATACCCTCAGAGTCTGTTCAGTTTGTGGTTTGTTTCCTCATTTGCCCCGGCTTATGTTGCATGAAAATACAAAAATCCAGACTGGCAGGGGCTGAAGCTGGAGCAGTGGTTACTGTCTCCACCTCTCCCACCAGTTCTGGTGGGGGGAAAAAACCGTTCTTGACCTTCAGCCTTCTCTGTATCCAAACCTGTGAAGAGCAGATAAATCTTATAGAATTTCGAGGTGCTAAGTTGGATGAAGGAAGGGGCTCTGCCTGCATCCTGCCATCACAGCCTGCATCCCTATCAGTTCCTAAAGGTGTGCGGTCAGTTCTGATCTCTTATAGGTTGTTATCTTTTTGGTTTTTTGGCTTTTTGGCTTTTAGTTTTAGAGACGGGTAAGCAGGATCTTTGCACTATGAAGAACATGTGAAAAAGGGAAGCTGAAAATGAGCTGAAGAGCTGTGAAGTGGAATAGCAAAATGGTGAGGTTTGTTAATCACAAATAAAAGTACTTAGGAGCACAGGAAGAAGACAAATGAGTAAAATCAATCATTCAATCAGCCCAACTACCATGTGCTTTAATGGCATTCATTCAGAGTCACTTAATAAAACCATTAAATTAACAGCTCAAATAATAAGGAAGTCAGCTTGAACAAGTGAGTTTCCAGCAGCAATGTGAATAGCTGAAATGTGATCAGCACAACAACGTGTCGGAGTCCTGAACAACCAGCCCAAGCCAGGCGGTGCCTCTAACCCTTAAACTTCTGGCACTTGGCTGTTGTACTGGTCTGCCTGGAGCTTTGCAGCCCACGGTGTAAATGTTGTGTGGACTTGGAATGGGGAGCAGCTGTGGAAATGTGTGAGCTGCGGGCCCAGGGGGAGAGCTGGAGGTTCCCTCGGCACGCAGCGAGCAAAGTCCCGTGGGAAGCAGGGCTCGGGGCAAGGAGGGGAGAGCGCGGTGTGACATGAGAAAAGCAGGAGCCAAGTAGGATGTGCTGCATCAGCGGGCTCCTCTGTGCTGCGCGCTGTGAAGACAGTTTAAAGCTGGCTCAAAAAGGGGCTCAATTCAAGAGAAGAACAAAAGTTGTTTTGGCTACTGTGCTTGGATATGCTCCTGCAAGGAGAGATGAAAAGCCTGGAAGTTTGGCAGAAAGAGGTTGCAGTCATCTAAAGCAGGAGTTTGAAAGAGAGGAGAGGGGAGAAGGGATGACTTCTGGCAGAAAGTCAGTGGAATTGGTCAAGGTGTGGATACCACTGGCAGCAACCAGAGAGGTGGTTGTAACCTTTGGCAGCCCTCCCTGGGTGCAGGCGAGCCTGTGATATTGGCCATACGGCTGCGCTGCCGACTTTCACAATGTGAGTTTGAGCCGTGCAATACCTTGCAAATTCTTAACGCCCATGTTCTCTGACTCATGTGATCGGTGAGAAACTCATATCTTATTTTTAAGCATGTTTCTAACTCTCGTAATAATAGACAAAAACCTGAACAAGGTGTTCAAAAGCCAGAGGGCACATTTAAAGAAATTGAAAAGCAGTTAGCTAAAATCCTGGTAATTCTGGGGCTTCATTCAAACTTTTTTAATACTTCTCATAAGTATTTAATTTCACTCCTTGGTCTTTCTGCAGCCATCCTGTTTCACACATGCAGCATCCATTTGCCTGTAATTACAGTCGTGTCGTTCAGCGTTCATACACCCCCTCAGACATTCTTTTGGCAAAGGGAATTTTAAACATAAAGCGAGAGTTAATCAGCAGCCAGATTGAAGTATTGCAGAAAGATACTGAAACTGCTTGATATTCCTAAGAACTCCGGTGGCTGCTTTATGTGCGTTTTAAACCATGCTGTGCTTGACGACCTTGTTATGATGAAGTCTGAAGGGAAACGGAGACTGAATCATCGCTTCTGAGACTGATGGTTTCAGCAGAGGCTGGTGCTCTGAGCATGGTCACGGAATAATAGCTGTTGTTCAGAGGTCAGTATGTGGATTTGGCACGGGGTCCAGATACCTAAAAACATCTGCAAAGCTGCTGTGGTGGCTGCTGATCAGCGGGTGCTGGAAGATGTGGAGATCTGGAGCTGGCTGTGCCCGCTAGCAGCCGCTTTGCCCTCAGTGGTTGCTTCTGCGAGAGCTTTGCTATTCCCACCCGCGGCTCCGTGGCTCGCACCCATGTCCTGGGAGTGACGTTAACGCAGAACTGATCAGAGATGAGGTTACTGCGGAGGCTGAAATCAGCGGCTGTGTGTGTGTGTGCGCGTGCACGCGCTGTGTAACAGTAGGCAGTTGAGGAACTGAGTCCCAAATCCTCACCGAGGTTCATGCACCTGACCCCAGCTGACGCAGACACCGGCCCCAGCTCCTGTGTGAGAGCAAAGCGTTACTCCTGGACACTCTGCCTGTGGTTTTCTCATAAGCATGCAGCATTTAGCATCACCCATGTGGTGCAGGGTAATGAGACGCTGAGGTACCAAGTGGAGCTGATAAACCAGCCCTTGGTTCTGGCATCTCTGGGAGCTTTATGTTGTTGGCTACTACACAGAGCCCCACATCAAGAGAAATGGCTGCTTTATCCTGGAGCCCAGGCGGCAGCCTCGACCTTTTCTGGCATCTAACATGTTCCTGGCATCTTTCAAACCCATCCCTTGTGCTGCCAAAACTGCCAGATAAAATGACACAGCCTCCGAGCTTTCTGCCACGCAGATGACTCGCCAGCCTCCCAGATGTCTGCCCAAGGGCTGTACTGTCCCTCCCGGGTACAGCGGCACTGCCAGCTCCTCCATCACGAGCCCCTGACGTCTCAGACCCCCATCGCTTCCTAAAAGCCCGTGCAGGGAAAGCTTTGCACGTGCTGAGCCCCCTGTCTCTGAGCCGGGACGCGCCGTGAGCAGCGGGGCCGGGGAGTGAGCAGGCAGCGTCCCCGGGGGGAGAGGCAGGGCAGCCGCTGCTGCCGGCGCTCCGGCTCCCAGCCCGCATCCCAGCCAGCCACCGGGAAAGGCGAAGGAGCATCGCACCACGGGGCTGTCCTGGGAGAGGCTGGCTGCTCTCTGCTCTCGAAATTAAACAGCCAGCTTTCTGTTTTTCAAAAGATAGCTGAAATATTTTGGATATCTGCTTATATAATTAGCTTTCGGCTGCTGTGGATGCTGTGGTTTAATTATTCTGGATTCCACTGTTAAATAATTAGAGCTGCCTTGTTAACTAGCAAATCTTCTGTTTGTTGCTCCAGGGTGATTTGTTTTATATTAAATCAAAAACCTAGGGCAAGTAGCTTCCAAGTGTCCCAAATGCCAGAAAAGAATTGGTTTTGTTTGTTTTGCCTCTGGGCAGTTTGGAGATGTTCCCAGAATGGACACCGAGTAACTGTCTCTTGGTTTGAAATCACTCCCTTTCCCCAAACAAAAGCTTCCTCCCCCCCACCCCATCCCCTTTAATTCTGTGTGTTTGAATTGTACTTGGAGATACTTCCAAGCTGAACCTTGGCTTAAAAACTTCAGCTTCACGCTCGCGCTACTTGGATTACGTGCAGCAAGATTTGCTTCCCCCTTGGGACGTGTGTTGTCGGCTCTTCCGTCAATTCATTGATTTGACTGTGTTTTGGGATCACTCCTACAGAAAAGCTCCAATGAGATTTGTAGGGAAAAGGGGGAAGGTAAGGGGAGGGCCAAGAGTCAATTCATAAAAATAAAAATCCTTTTTTACAAAGGTTGCGGGTGGAGAGGAGAGTCCTGCTCCCACCCTGTGGGCCAGTCTCTGGCTGCGCCGTTGGGATGCTCTTGCTTTGAATTAGCAATTGATTGTGGGGAACGGATGACTTGAGGGTATAGGGAAGTAATTATGTGCTGGAGCAATTCTGCATCCGCGCCCTGTCAGCGTGAGTGGTTTCTGGAGCTCGGCATCGCCTCTTCAGGCTGGGGACCCAAACCTCTGCCTCCCCTCTCCTCGCAGGGCGGGAGCTGCTGTGTGCTCGGGCTCCTTCTGCCCCTCTCCATCCTCACGTAGAATCAGAGCAGTCATTAAAACATGAAGTTTTTTTTTGAAAAAGCTGCTTTTTTATTTCCTAGCCAGCTCTAACTATAGCTCTTTGTTGACAAAAACTGTACAAATACATTTTGTTGAGAACGTGCTATTTTAGATGAAGAGAAAAACAAAGCAAGGAAAGGAGTAGTCTCCACACAAGGTTGTATCTCTCATTTATAAAGGTCTGTGCAGAAAACAAAGTGAGAATACTGTGGTCACCCTTTTCTGCTAAGGTCAGAAGCCTGGCTTTTGTACAAGGTGCAATAAATGAAACAAAGACATAGCATTGACATAGTGGAATAGGAACAAGAATGTTACAATACCATGCAAGACCATCCTCTGCCTTGCAGTGGCCAGCATCAGCTGCTTCTGAGAACACAGGGGAGTCAATAGGGGAATTTTCTTTCTCCTCCCACATGGAAATTTATGTCTCACAGATGATTTTGAATCCTGCAATAGCTATTGGGATGCCTGGGAAGAGGGAGGAACGTGTGTCCTACCCTGGTAAGACTTGGCAGCGAGTTCCCGGTTTATAAGCAACATGCTTACTTGATTATTTTTAGCACGTTATTACCGGGCGGCTTTGGCTTGTTTAACGTCTGATATTGACTCCTTCCCCACCCAGCTGTGCTGCCGCGGCCCCGGCCTCCTGCCGCGGAGGTTTGCTGGGGTTTGCTGGGGCTCTGCCCAAGGGCAAGAGCAAAGCGCGCAGCGCCCATCTGTCCTCCGCCTTCCTCCCAGCCCCGCAGCAGACACCCCCGTTGCGATGACTCTTCCTCGGTCTCTTGTGGCAGGATTTTGCGACCCTCAGGAGTAGCTGTCTGGTTTCTGGGTGCTGCTAGTGGAGCTGTTGGAGCTCCCGCGCGAAGCCCCAGAGCGTTGCTGTGCGCGGCTGAGCTGCGGTGACTGATTGCGGGTGTCCTCTGCCTGTGACAAATGCAGGCTCAGACCCTGGTGAAATACGTTTATGCTAACACATTTTTCTTAATTTGCATTGGGCTAAAAGTGTTGGTACAGGCAGCATAGTGAAATGTAGTTGCTTGTTAATCCACGGCAGCTTAATCATGTGTCTGGGCACTCACTGTACTGGTTGGGTAATTTACCATGGCAGATATTTGTTGCACTTGGGGTTTTCAGACAACTGATACTGCTTAGCGTGAAGATAAACATTTCAAAAACCACACAATGATTTAGGGGCTCTGGGCAAAATGTATGGGAGTTTGGGTATCTAAACTCGTTTAAAGATCTTGCTGCATATTCCTATTTCTAAAATGTGGCAGTGAGCCAGTTTTCATAGATATTTAAATGCAAAAATATGCAGTCAGAAGAAAAATCCTACTGGATGACTACCTGCATCCTTAGACTTCTAAATACTTTTATATATCTGACATTTAGAAATTTAATTTTTCAGTCCCCTTTGTTTTAAATCTTTTAATGAGACCATGTTACTTTCAACTTAAGATCTTAGTTCTTACAGGTATTTTTGAAAAACGTTAAATGTCATGATCATCAGGAAAAACCCTGGAATTGAATTTATTTGGGATGAGCTTTTTGAAGAGCCCACCCTCTGTAGCAGAGAATTTTTTGAAAGTACAGCTGCACAGAGTGCTACTGATAAATAAAGGGTATTTCTGCCAACGGTGTGGCAAAATGACCAAGGTCTGCTTTGTCCCTAGAGGTGAGGAGCTTGGGCAGGGATGCACGAGCTTGGTGCTCTTTGAGGACACTCAAGTGCCCATGGAGCCATCACGAGTAAGTTGCTGTGGGCAGAAGCAGGGTGAGGGTGCAGCACCCCATGGGAGCAGGTTGCTGTGGCTGCACCCACTCTTGCCAACAGCTTTCTCTGGGTTTGGTGCCAAGAGAAGGAGTTGTCCCAGAGAGGGGAAAAAGCTAACCTGTAAGAGCAGCCAGTATTTGGGGCTGGGTGGTTTAACATGTCTGTGCTGGTCAGTGGGGCTGGGAAAGGGCTGTCTGTGCATGCTGCGAACTTCTGCACGGTCACGGTGGTGAATTGCAATAGATTGTTACTAACACTAAATAGAGAGAAATGTGACTTTTTTATAGTTGTTTATTTTTTAATCAACCTTGTGTTAAGCCTGCACATACATCTGTCAACAGATACCCTCTTCCTTTCGCACCTAATGGTGTTTCTGCTGCCAACCCGAAGATTGACTACTCAGGGCTGGCATTGTCCCAGTGTCAGTTTTTCTTCTTGTCGTTTTTTTTCTTTTCTTTTTTTCCTCCTTTTTCTTTGTGACAGTATTTCTCTATTTAGCTCTTTCTGTGGTAGTCACTTCCACACCAAAAGCCCTGCACACGGACTTTGCAGCGCGTGCTAAGGAGAGATAGCAAAGCGTGCTTGAACGTGGCTTTAAATACTCAAACACATGGGAGACATTAGCTAGCAAAGGAAAGGTTTTACTGTAATCTACAGTTCAGTGCATTTATGGACATAAATTTGATTACAAGTTAGTACTGAAAGGTATAAAAGTGTGTTGGAAGGAGGGGTTCACCAGAGGAAAGCCACATAAAAGGCGACACAGATGGCAGCAGGCTGGGCTGGGGGAGATGCACAGCCGTGTCCTGTTTTGAAGGGTCTGTTAGATCTCTTTTTAGCACCATTTTGCTTTTTTGTTCCCCCAGGCCAGGTCGTGTTATGATCTTCTGCTCTGTGCGGTGGGAGGGTGAGGGCTGGCAGGTGATTTGTGTCCTCCCACACCGAAGCAGGGTCCGTACCAGCCTCTCCCATCGGAGGTGTGCTGGTGGAGAGTCAGAAGTGATGCCCGCGCTTGCTCAAGTAACGCGTTTATACGTCAGTGCCATTCACTCATACATCGGGACATCGGGGTCCAGGTACTCTTTTTTTTCCTTTCTAGCAGCTCTAGCATGCCAGGGCCTGGCTGGAGCCCGTGCAGCTCCTCCATTTGTGGCTCCTGATGCCCGTACCAGGGGGCTGGAGCATGCTCGCGTGTCCTGCTGCGGTCCCACCTCCCTCCTGCGTGCGGTGTGTGTGGCAAGCCTGGGACTTGGCCGAGGTGCGGGCAGGGGACCCGTCCCCTGTGCTGGTCCCGGCTGCGGGAGGCCCCGGGCCGGGAGGGCGTGCGTCTGGCATTCTGCAGCCCCGTCTTCGCTCCGCGCCCTGGCACGGGCGGTGCATGGTTTGTGTTCTCCAGCCATCGTCAGCCGGAACAGAAACGCGATGTCCTGGCCGTGCAGAGACAGCCGATAGCCAGCACAGGCGTTTCGCCTCAGGGCCAACAAAACATCCAGGGAAATGGAAAGCGGGAAAACACCTTTCAGGCTTTAAAGGCGAGAGGCCCAGATACTTGTACCCAAGTTTTTCTACCTGCTTCAGACAAGGTAGTGAGCAGGCTGACAGCGGCAGCTCAGGAGGCGCCGCGAGCTGTCAGTATGCTAATTCGCTCAGACAAATATAAAAAAAAATCTGGGTTGGACATTTGCCTCAGACCTTCCTGACTTTGCTCTGTGCCGGCACCGGTCCAGCTCCAGCTCCGCCTGCGCTGGGTCAGGCTCGGAGGGAGCAGCTGCGGCTCCGTTGCCTCGGCAGTTTGGGTTTTCCCTGTTCAGGTTTGGCCCCGGCTCCCCTGGCTCGGCGCTGTCTGAAAGCAGCCGCTGGGAGTCGCGCTGTTTGGATGACACTGGATTGTTTTCTAGGAAAGGTGCTGTGACAAGCACTAGCCGCTTTAGTGTTTGAAATTAAATGTATATCACCCTAAATGATGATGGTTTGTAGAGCTTTACTTTGGCACATTATGGAATTTATGGGGTTTAAAACAATTTCCGAATCGACCGCGCTGAGTTCAGAAAGCACGGTCGTGCACTTGGCAAGGCGAGCGCTTTGCAGGCGCTGGGAGCGGTGCCGCCGGCTGCGACGGAAGCGGAGCTCTTGTGGCAAACGGCGACGGCCAAGTGCTCTGCTGGCTTTGCGCGGAGCAGCTCGCTCAGTGCCTGCGAATTATCCCGGGAATGATTCAGCTTTTAATTGGGTGCAAGTGCTCAACAGCCCCATACAGTTATGTAAATATCACGTAAACAGAAACAAACGCCAGTAATCGAGGTAGCAGCAGCAGCTACCATTAGCTCACATTTACATCCCTACAGCTAATTGCCTGAGCTGGGTGAGCGAGCGCACACGCGGCTGGGAGGGCCGCACGCGCGATGGTTGCGGTGCCCGCAGCTCTCGCTCTTCCCATGGCCGTCGATGTGTCCGCTGCCAGCTCCGCAGCGGCACTTTGGGTGCCGAGCTCCTGTCCTTACAGAGCTAGGCTGGGGTTTGTGTTCCTCCGTTAGACCCCCACGGACCTGTCCTGGGCCCAAATGCGGGAGCACCGAGGTGTCAGCCCAGCGGGCAGCTGGGCTGGCTCCTCTGTGCCGCTCGCCCAGCGGCAGGGATGGGGCTGCCCTCGCAGGGGAGCCGAGGAGCCCCAGGGCGCGTGCCAGGACACCAGCAGCTGTGGCTGGGTCCAGTCCAGGTTCTGGGCTCCTGTTCAGTCACTTCTCGCCTTTGCAAATTCCTTCCTAGCCTTGTCCTTGTAATTTAGGGAAAAAACAAACAGGCAAACTACATTTATAAACTGATGGAGATGGTTCCAGTTTGGCCCTTGGGGGATGAGCTCTCTGCTGCAGGTGCTCCTGACGGTGGGAATTTCCATCTTGCACTTGGTTTGGTTCAGTTGGCGAAGCAATGATTCTCTCCAGTACTGCAGGGACGATCTTTTTTTAAACAACAGGAGCTTTCCATTTCCAAAATTGGCAATAAAATATTTGAAGTGTGGCAATTTATGGAAAAATGGGAGTGTTTAATCCAGACAATGAGAACTGGCAGCAGCGTATTGAACTATTGGGCTGGTATTTTCAAGCAGATAAGGCTATAGATAAAAACAAAGATAAATTGATTTTCCTTAGTGTTTGTGGCAGTAAAACCTATTTTCTCTGAAAGACTTTCTTATGCTCTCAAAGTCTCGGAGATAAAAGCAAGCTTGCAGAATAACTCAGCGCAGCCCTTGCTGCACCCAGCGCCGCGTGGCGGGACGGAGGGGTCCTGGCGGGGCGAGGAGGAAGGGCGAAGCCTGCGGTGTGCGGGCGGCAGAACGGAGGAGATTAAAACCGACTGGTTGGGGCAGGTCTGTGGCCTTGTGAAGTGGACATTTTGGTATTAATAATGAGCAAATTCAAGGGAAGTCGCTGGTGGAAAGGAACTTAATGCTTCAAACCAGTAAAATTAGCAACAGTGATTTTAAAAGCTGGCAATTGGTAAGTAGGGCAATAAAACTCAGTAAACAAAATGGAAAGCTATCTGGGAGGTGGTTAGGCTCTTGAGAGGTGTTTCCACTGTGGAAAGTCTCATTTTGCATCTGTTTGTGCATTTAAAATGGAGCAGGGCGAGACTCGGAGGAGGATTTAAGCACGGCCGTGTTGAGCACAGCAGCATTTAAACCTTGGCAGAACGCGCGTCCTCGTGCTGAGCCCGCGGTGGGCCAGGCGGGCAGCCGGGGAGGCGATGCCGGGGCCGGCACGCTGAGCTGGCCGCCGGGAGCAGGCAGGGGACTGGGGTGTCTGCAGCCCTGTCCCGGGATCCCAGTCCCCAGCCCTCCTCTGGGCTGGGGCAACCGGCCACCGAACTCAGCCGCCAACCTCCCTCTGCCAGCTTTCTTTTATGGCACAATTCTTTCAAGGGTTTTTCTTTAAATACATCGATTTAAAGCAAATAATTTTATTTTTAATCATTTATCTGTAATTAAATGAACAAACAGACCTCATGCTTTCCGTGGGTGTGCTATAGGCAGCCTGCAGTCAGTGCAGGAGGCTGAAGAGTCTTGAAGCATGAAAGTGTTGCATTTATCGTTCAGCTTTCCCTCGCCTTTGACGCGGCACCTGTGGGTGACAGCCGGCCCGGTAGGAGCTTTTCCTGAGTGAAATCTCAGCTAAGAGTTTCTTTGCTCAGAAGTGATCAGTTGCTTCAAGGATTTACCTTGAAGACAAAGCTGAAGAACAGCTTCTTTCAATTTTCGGGAGTAAATAGGTTCCCACATGCCAATTTCTAAATGAAAATAAATTATTGTGGTAAAAAATTATACAAGAAATTAAGTTGGTGTTAAATGCAGATGAATTATTCATTGTTTTTTTTTCCCCTTGTTTATGCTACGTAATTAGGAGGCTACCACCTGAATGTGCAAATTAAAATGCTTTGCATTTCAATTTTCAGTGGAGGGCTTATGTTGCTGCTGCCTTTTCTAGATGAATGCTTTGACCTCTTCTCCCTCCTCCACCCCCGTATCTGCACGTGTGTTTGATTTCCCAGAGCAGCTGCCCAAGGCACATCCCAGCCCTTGGTGTCCTCGGTCACGCGGAGCAGCATCTGCATTCCAGCATTGTCTCACCCGCTCCACTACAGCAGTTTATGGAGGAATTTGCAAGAAAAGTTTATATTCTCCTTCTCCATCTGATTAGTTTTGTGAAGAAATATACATACACATATATCTATATATACAAATAGCTTTTTTCTAGTCTTTAAAATAAATTACAGTGTAATACTTTGGTTGTTTTTTGTTTGCTGTCAGCTTTAAGATTTATAAAGAAACCCAGAGCTTATTCTTTTCCAACAATTTGTCCCAGTGACAAACCAGCAGTTACAGCCCGTAATGAATTATCCTCTGAGAAATCATGGACACAGTCTCATTGCTTGACTGTAGGTGGTAAATGCAAAGTTTAAGGCTTAATTGTTTGACATTATTTGCATGGATATGCTACTGTACGTACATTGCAGTCGAGTGAGCCCTAAAAAGGATTGCCGTGCGTTTCTCCAGGTGCTTGCAGCCTGATCTGGCTGCTCCTGGGGACGGACAGCAGGCTGGAGTCTCGCTTTGCTTTCATCCATCTTTAATGTGTTTACTTCTGATTGACATCATATTGCAGAGCATTAGCTCCAAATTCAGCCCTTTCAAAAGGGTGTGCTTATAGGGGTGATGCCTGTGTTGAGAGTGGTTTAACTAGTCCAGGCTACAGATGGGTCCTGTCAACTTCGTAGCAGTTCTGCAGCTGTAAATGTTACATTATGTACACTGAAAAACCCACAGTTGCTCGCACTTACAATTTAATTACTTAGTATTATGTTAAGAATTAGTTGTTTGAGAATTATGTACTTAAATTGCATTACAAGCATCTCGGCACTAATTCTTTGGTCTTTCTTTATGTAGCTGAGTAGTTTCCCTGAATTTAATCAAGTGTTTGCCTAAGCCAGGACCTGAGTTCTGCAGAATCAAACCCCATATTTTTGATGCAGGCTTAGAAACTGTGACATTGCTGTGTATGTTGCATGACAGCTGTCATTTTTAGATTAATAGCATAATCTATTGAGGGCTTTGATATAAACACTGTAATTGATGTGTTTATGACAAAGAATTGTAGCATTGAGTGCCTGAGGGTTTTGCACTGCATCTGAGCAGCAGTTCTCTAACATTCCCATTTATTTCTCCCACGCTCGTGTTTACCTTGTTTACTCACATCCTGAAATGTCAAGAGCAGTACACCTCAGTGCAAGCTATTTTGCCTAACAAGACAAGATTTAACTAATGTGACTAAAAGCAAATTCCTGGGCGGAGGGGAAGTCTAGTGTTTTTCTTTTGACTCGAGTGGTTTCCGCACTGCTTTGTCTGATGCTGTGTCAGGGTGTCCCAGCAGGCCGTTGCAGAGGGTGTAGCCGGCTGGTGTCCCCGCACAGACCGCGGGGTGGATTGGTGGGACAGGGCTGTGGCACCGCAGTGTCCCAGCGTGTTGCTCTGTTTGTGGGGGAATGGCAGGGGGTGAGGTCTGGGTAGGGTACAACCATCGGTCCCATTTTAGATGCTGGCGAGAGGGGACATGTGGGGGGTGCGGGGTCAGGAAGGAGAGCGTTGCATTCGCTGCAGCTGTAGCTCTCGTCTGAGCGGGTCTAGGCTCAAGCTCGCTGCCCAGCTCGCTCGCCACGTCTGTTCAACGCAGGCGGGTCTGTAGGCAGTTTCTCCACAGCCTCCAGGTCCCAGGGGTCTGAATGCCCCCAGGCAGGGGGTGATTTTGGAAGCCGCTGCTAATCACGTGCTAGCTGGGAGCTGTGTCTTTGTGGTTATGCCGCGGTCTGACTCCCGGCAGATGCAGCAGCCGGCCGCCGTGCCTCCTGGCCCAGCCAGGAACCGGGCAGGAGAGAATCTTCTGCAGTTACCCGAATCCTTCATGTGAAGTGGCAGTTCAGAAGCAATTAACAGGAGCAATTAGCAGCCTGCCAGGGCCTGGCTGCAGCAAGCACCGCCAGGGAGGGGACAGGTCTGCTGTCCTGCACAGTGCCAAGCGGGCACCTGGCTCGCGGGGAGGAGCCCTGGGCCGCTGCCGCCGTCCTCAGCAAAGCGGTTGCAGAGGTGTCCCCGCTGGCTCCGTCCTGGCGTCGTCACCTGGGCAGATAGCGGGGACGTGCCGCGCTCCCTCACTGCGGTTGGGAAGGTGACCAAGAGGAAGAGGGAGATGTGCAGAGATCTGACAGTACGCGTCTTCCCAGCGCGCCCGCTGGTGTGACCGCGCTCGCTTCTCTCGATGCCACGTACGGCTTCTGGTGCTCCCTCCGAAGTGTGCTTCCGAAAGGGGGCTCGCAGGCAGTGGTACCATCTGTTGGGAAGGGTTTTAGCCCCATTTGCATGCCCTCATGCCTGATTAGCACATGCAAAATTGCGACCTGGTTGCACACAGGCTACTGCAGGTGAGACTCAGCCTGGGACTTTCTGAAAGTGAAACCACGGGCAGCCCCAGTGCTGACGGCTGTCGAGGAGCTGGGCTCTCCGTCGGCGCTGCCGCAGTGCTGGGACTGGGCAGCGCTCGCGACGCAAAGGGAGCGCGGCTGCTGCAGCCAGCCTGGCACTGCACAGCACCGCTCCTGCGCCCGACCCCAAACGTGTTTCTTGTTGAAGGCGGTGCCAGTCAAAATTGCTAGTTTCTGCAATATTGTGACACCTGCAGATCTATTTGGAAATAATCTACTGACAGGCAAATGTAGGTTCCTAACTCAGAAGGGAGCAAAGGAAGGAACAGAAAATTGCCTTTGTGCGGGATTTAATATTTACAACTCAGGCTTTGCCAAATAGGTTTGTTATTTATAGCAATAGCAGCAGTAATATTCATCAGTTGCCATGGACATACTAAGCTCACCAAATACAACAGCGCGAACCACAATCTGCGCTGGAGTCACTTTAAAATGCTTTCATGCTGAGTGAAATAGTTTGTATTAAATTTAAGAGTAAAATGCCAGGTTTCTCTAGTGCCATTTCTGGGATTTCAGATATAAAAATGGAAATACTTTATTGGAAATTTAATGGAAAGAGGAGTGCTGTATACAAGAACCCTGAAGAACTTATTGTCACTAGGTAGCATTCAGGATCACAATTTACTGTGCTTAAAAAGCAGAATATATAATGAGAACATCTAGAATTCCATTAATGAGGATATATTTTTGAAGAGCTGAAAAACTAGATGAAAAATAAAATTTCGTAAGTGAAGTCTTAACGGAAGCCCACTTAGGGGGCCAGTTCCTGCTGCTTCTGCCCTGCTGGCGTCTGCGCTTGAGGCAGCCGCTGGGGCTGGCTGACGTGGGAGAGCCTGGGCAGGACCTGACCAGATCCCCCTGCTCTGCTTTCGGGGAAGCAATCCTTGCTTAGGAAATGCCAGACCTCTGAAACACTACTAGAGATGCAGGTTTCTCATTCTTGGGATAATTTGGGGAAAGAAAAGACGGCAATTATCTAAGAGTGTATGGGCAGAGCCTGTGAAGAGGGTAAAGTCTGGGCAGGGAGATCCCAGCAGATACTCACGGGTTATCCATTGAGCCTGTCCCTCCCCTCGCCCAGCCCTGTGAACAAATCCGGCAGTAAGAGAAGAGCTGAGAGCTGTCAAGCTTTAATACCTATAGATGAGGTCGTTCCTTAGGGGAGACTTGCTGAGATGCATAATAATAACCAGGAACCATGGCAGACTTTTAGATATATTAGAAGACAAGATAAAGCAGGCTGAAATTCAAACACAGAAAAACGTAAGCTTTATGTGGCGGAAGGTGAAATATGGCCCGAGAGAAGCTGAGGCTCTCGGCTGAGGAACTGCCTGGGCGGCCTGAGAGGCTGGCTAAGGCTTTGGGGCGGGGAGTTGGAAGAGCTGTGGGATGCAGGTAAGGGGCTGCGAGGGGGGGCCACCAGCGCACGCGCTGCATTTAGCCTGCTTGGCACACACAGTGGAGGACAAGGCTGTCTCTGGGGCTCTGGGACTTTTTCTAAAGCAGCTTGCAAGGTTTTGTGCTAAAATTGAGAAAGTTTGGACTGGATTGTGGGTAAAAGTATCTAGTTTGAAGGGATTCCTTTGCTGAACCTTTTTGGATTAGTGCTGTTGCTTCATTCGTGTTGCTTTTTGTGTTTAGCTTGTGTTTTTTTTTAAGGCAGCATCATAGTGCAAATCCCCTCAGAGGAATGATACTCTGGTGTGGGCCTTTTGCACTTAATCTGGTATTTGTGAAACTTCTGCAGCCCATCGTGGTGGGCACATGGCTTGGTGGGCCGTCAGTGGTTGCTTGCAGTTTGCGGCCAGGCCATCAGTACTGTTCTGGGGGGCAATTTGCTGATTTCTGGGAGCTGAAAGCTGCTGGAATCTCTCAGTGCTGGAACCGGAGCAGGTTATGCTTTGGGAGAGGTGTAAAGGAAGAGATCAAGGATCAGTCCTGCAAACGAAATGCCTACACTTAGTCTAACATTGTAAAATTGTAACAGTGCTATGGTTCAAGACACAAAACTGATTATGAGCTGGAGTTGGTGAAAATGAGCTTCTTAAATGTAATATTGCAAATGCAATTGCAGGGTAGGGAGTGTTACAGCCTCCTAATAAAAGTTTTGGTGCTGGCTAAGTGGTGGATTGGCCTTCGAGGTTGCAGATTGCTTGTATTGCTATCCAAGCTCTCTCCTGCTGCTGAAGCAGCCAGGGAGCCCATACTGCTGTGAGTTTTCTCTTTTCTTCTCTTTTACCCTAATGGAGGCTTGATAGTTCTCAAATGGACTTATATACACTGCAGCTATTTTATAGTTTTAGCATGTATTGTTGTGCACGATGTGTAATTGTATTTACTTGCCAGCAGTAAAGAAGTGGTAGGAATGAAAAAAACCCCATTCCTGCTGCGTTCTCTTCCTTTCCATACAGTGCAGTGCGGGAGACATTATGCTCTTGAGGTAAAATTGCAACGTATGAAATCCCACCCTGAGCACTTCAGTGTCTTTTTCTTACGGTGAAAACAAGTACGAACAACCAGGGGAAAAAACTCTGTTTTTTTTTTTTTTTTTCTTAGTGAGTATTTTATTCACAAACTTTTGCCAGGCAAAAGAGATGTGCAAAGGCGAAATGGGGGGAGAATTGTTAAAAATAATTACTTATGTGTCCTTAAAATCCAGCATATGCCTAGCCCTTTGAGCAGTATTCCTCCTCTCTCAAGTGTAGGGCCACATGGCTAAATAGATTACCAGGGATATTTATAATCTTCAGAGCTACCGAATTGGCCAAACAAAATGAAAACAAAGTACAAAATGATGCCTCCTTCAATGTACTCGCTGCACCTTGTGAAAATGTCTTACTGCACTCCAGGATGTCTTTGTGCAGCAAAACACTCCAGCAGGACAGTTTTCCCTCCCTTGAACCCATCTATAGCCCTTCTTTCCAAATACGAGCACATTTTGTCTAGACAAAGCAGGATTTTGACTGCAACTTTAAAGTTCGCATCATTAAAACTCCACTGCAATATTTAGCTTTCTGAAGGCAAGCAAACCCCAGATACATGGAATTTAGGAAAAATTGGTCCTTTATAAGCAGGGATGATCTGACTCAGAAGAAGAGATTTACTGGAAACCTCTCTGAAAGCCGGGGAGTCGTCAGCAAGGTCTGGGTGTATGCCACTGGTTTAGACTGGCGCAGTGTTTTCGTATTCAGAAAGCTTGCCCAGCTCCAGCTATGGCAGAAAAGTTGGGAAATCATCATTAGCAGATAAATCTTGTATCTAAATCGTGCTTCTAGGTCGCTAATTTTACTAATTAAAATATCTGCCAGCGACGCCCAGGCTCACTGATTTAGAACAGGAGGATGGCCGTCTGAGCGAGGAGCTGTACGAGCCCAAGGGGCTGTGCTGCGGCGTGCCGCTGGCTCGCGGCCGGGCCATGCCCCGTGCCAGGGCTTCAGCACGTGCCGAGCGAAGCCGGCAGCAATACGGCTCTTACAGAAGGCCTTTTCCTGGGTGGGGGGACGGAGCCACCCCCCTCCCAGCGGGATTTCCACGTGGGATGCCCGCCTTCCCGGGGAAAGCTCCCTGGCTCCCTGCCCCGCCTCTGCATTCGCACGGGGAACCGCGTTTCCTCTTCGCTAATGCGCATCATTGGTCTTTCAAAGATGCTTGCTTTCTGTTTGATTCTTAATTATTATAATAGTTAAGGCACTTAACATGCTTTAGTGATTTACTTCATTTAATTGGATGTAGTGATTAGAATATCTTTTGTATTAACCTCGCTGTGGTTTTAATTTAAGATTATAATCTCGTGTTTTTTTCAGCTCCCCTCGCTTTCATTTAGATAGTGCTTTTCTTCTTTTCTGATTTCTTTTGGTTTATTCCTTTTTCCTGCTGATTCAGTAAACAGGGATGATTTCTCAGAAAACCTGAGTGTGGTTATAAATTCTTTCATTTAGAGCAGACACTAATGAATTTACAAAAAATCTGAAAGCGATGCATGAGAATGTACTCAGCCTCTGGAATCGTGTGCTGCTTTTTGCAGTCATTTATTAGAATTTAAAATAAATAAGTTATTCCTTTGATGGGGCTTTGAGAGAATGTATGAAATAAGGAAATGGAAAATGGTAGCGTAACGTCCTCTTCGCACGTGTTGCATCCTGCCTTGGTAGATGGGTGACGCATGGATTAAGATTTCAGTATTACCACCCAGCGCGTGAGATTCTGGTATTATTGCCCAGTGTAGGAATTGCTCTGTGAAGGCAAGTGGGCTCAGGGCTGGGGGTTCAGCCCCCGCTGCCTGGCTGGCCCGGCAGCCCATGGGCACCAAGTATTGCTTGCCCCGGGCAGGAGCATGGAGGGGCCGGGCTGAGAGCCGTCATCGTGCGGGATGCAAGCAGCGCACGAGCGCTTCTCCAGAGGGACAGTGGTGGGGTCTCCAGATCAGTCTGGAATGCAGCGAGTAGCACGCGCTCTTCTTCTCTTGGTGGTGCACAGCACCACACGGATAATCCAGTTGGCTCATTGCTGTAGAACTGCGTAGTGGCTGTATTTTGTCCCTGCTCTAGTGCCAGGTCCTCAGTGTCCTCCACCACGATCAGAGCTCCTTTCAGAGGGAAAGGGCCAGCACAGACAAGGGTATGCATGCAGCACCAAAGCATTGACAGGTCTGGCCAGAACTGGTTTCTCTGTAAGAAATCCCCGTTTGCAGTCAGGCTGAGCAAGCCTGGAGAGCCACTTGACAGGAGTGCCTGTGCTAGGAGGCTTGGCCACCAGAAGCGTATCGAAGCAGCAAAGCACTTTTATCCGCTGTCCCTTCTCTTTGCCAGGCTGAGGAATGTGGTTGGCTTGGATTTGATGTAGGACTACCACTACAAAAATAAAATAAAATCCTTATCATTAAAACTTACCTTGATCACATTCAAACAGAATCAAGGATTAGGTCCCCGGTGCAGTGCTCCTGCTGCTGCCCAGGAGCGGCCACTCAGAGGACAGAAAGGGGCTGCGTGCTCCTGGCCTGGCAGTGCCCGGGGCTGGGGACCGGCTCGAAACAAAGGGCCCATCCTTTCCTTGTTCAAGCCAACAACGAGGTGAAAGCCATGGGTACACGCGGGGCTTCAGAAGCTGTCTTTGATGAATTAGTTATTAAGGCTGTCTCACTGTACTTGTGTGCCACTGCGCTGCCGGACCCCATGGATGCACCTTACGAGCCAGACTCTGGTGCCTTTAATCACTGTGAACTGAACTTTATTCGGGAAGTGTCCCAGTGAAATCAATTAGGTCTCGTACAGAACGAGGTGCTGCTGAACACGGCCAAGGGTACCGGCGCCTGGCCGTGGGTGACTGCTGCATCCGCTCTAACCGGAGCACTGGGGCACTCGGCGGGGAAATCCAGGACTTCTGCTCCATTACCTGAAATATTAAAATGGCTCCAGTGTTTGGCACTGACAAGTATCAGGCGTATAATACATGTTCTAAAGCAGTCAAACTGTTGTTGTGAGTGCAAAAAATATTAATAAATCATTGGTTGTTTAAACTGAATCATTTAGGGCTCATCTGGCTAATGGGGAAGAAAAAAATGAACTGAACACTTCTTTTCAGTTTTACGGAGACTTATGAGATCAGCTGTTCATTGGAAGCTATCAGTGTACATACCTCGTTAGTTCCCTTGTGTAAAATTCCTTATCTATGTCTTATTAGTCTTTCATTAATTAAAGCTACAGAATTCAGCATTTTTTGTTAGCTGTGCTCTCAGCATGAAATTTAGCTAATTCTTCTACTATTGGAAACAAAGCTCAAAGATTGAAGTTTATTTTCATTGTGTTCTTTCAGTTACTTTTTTTCTTATTGCTGTCATGCATGGATGGATTTATATGATGCTCTGATGACCTTTAGAAATTCTTCTGATTAAATGCTGTTCTACTTCATTATGACATTTCTGTACTTGTACTACCAGATTTGATGTGTACAGCTTAATAACACAACTAGACATGAATGCTAATAACTTCACAATTCATTGCATTGCTATTTTTTAACATAGATGAAATTTAAAACAAGTTTCTCTTGCTGCAGGCTTGCATGAGTCATATAAATTAGAAGGTAACAAAAGAACATATTAGCATTTGTTAGCCTGGATGCACAAATTTTGTAGTAACCATTTTAATATGTACTACAACTTTTCCAGCCTCAAGTTTAATATGTACTACAACTTTTTGCCCTCGATTTTTCAACCAACATCATAATTGAATTGGTTCCCTTCTTGCCTAAGGATAATGATTTTACACTGATGGAATCTTTATTAGATTCTAAGGATTATACCGATGCTGCCTCTTTTACATAGAGAGAATCACAGTCATTCAGCTGTAAAATGCTTTTACACAAAGGCTACTGTAAGCCTGAGATATATGAACTAATTACTATGTTTGGAATTGTTGTTAAGATCCAGCGTCCGTAACCGGAGCAAACTTATGACACAGCTCTGTGCGCTGGGTGCGGAGCGCTTTGTGAACCCAGCCCTGTTGCGCGGCCCAGGAATCTGGCAGGCGGTGGCGAGCTGCGGCTGGCCCGTGGCTGGCCCGTGGCTGGCCCGGCAGCCTGTGCTTGGCCAGGCAGGAGCCCGCTCCCTCCAGGTGCTGCGGTTGCTTCTCCGCGGGCGCATCCTCCCGCAGCGGGACTGGAAGCGGAGGAAAGGTGGGAGAGCGGAAAGGAGAAGGCAGTATACGGGGGACAAACATCTTTGCTGGCAGAGATCAGGTTATGAGTTCAGTTTGTGTTTGGGCGATCTGCCCGTGTCCCACCACAGCTTCCTAAGCGTTAAAGCAACGTTTCAGCTGCCCAAGAATAGGTGAGGACCAGCTCGTGCATTCTGTCTGCACATCCCAGCACTGCTTTGCTGTTCTTGGACGTATGGAGGGAAAAGATAGTCTGGCTTGAGCATAAACAGTGAATTCCTGCTGTCCTGAAAAGCATCAACATGGCGTGGGTAGTTACACTTCAGACTGCAGAACTGGCTGTCGCGTTAATTGATTTTACAGTGACTTCCTCATGTGCTAGGTGGGTGTTGGCTGGCGTGGACATGTCAAAATAACAGCTTCAAAAGTCCCACTGATAAAAGATGTTTACCTATGTCCATTGAGTAACCAACAGTTAGAATGCAATTAAATACCTGCAACCTTTAACCAGACAAGGGGGAAGAAAAACTTTAAACGTACTAAACATTTTTGCAATTTTTACTTATCAACTACAGAAGTGTCTGGAGCTGGAATTAAGCAAGTAGTCATTCTTCTGACTTTCTTAAAGCTGGAGGTTAACCTCAATTAAAAATACATTTTCAAATCATGTTTCTGTAAGTATCCACTTAAAATCATTTTAAATCAAAGGTGAGAGACCAGTCAGCATAACTCCAAAGGACTGCTCTTCTGTGCAGTTTTAAAAAACCTTCATGCTTCATTACTGTGGATGGATATCGTTTCTAAGGTCATAAAACATGATTGCTTTCCCACACTTACGCTTCAGTCAGTTTTATTCACTACAGAAAACAAGAGTAAGGACCAGCACCAATTGTAAACTTGCACTTACTCAACTAAAACTCTGTAAACAGAGTGATCAATATATGAAATCAAATGTTAAGTCCATGGTGCATTAAGACAATATCAAACGGCTGTGCTTTTTGGCTCCTTTAATATGCCGCAAGGTATAGCACGCCACTCCATTTATGTGTGGTTCAATAGTTTCTTTAAATTGAGATGTAAACATGTCTTTAAAAAAAAGAAAAAAAGCAGACCTAAAGCTAATAGAGCTGCATTGAATTCATCTCAAATACGTGTTAAATTTTCTTGACACCATTACCCTTTCCTTTGGAAACTTCAGAGTGTTCTTGGCTAATAATAAAAATAAGAAAAAAAAATTAAAATCAAACCAAGAAAACTCAGTTGCCCATCTACTTTCAACCTTTTGCTCTCTGTCCTGGGTATTTGCAGCAAAGGAGACAAAATCCCATCAAGCGTTCTTTTAAGCATTGCACACTGGTTTATACTATTTGCTATGCTTGAGCTTTTGCCTTTAACAACAAAAGAAAATAATTAAGGTGATTGTAGCAAAGTTAAATGAAGGCTATAGCAGGAGATGAGATCTTTGGATTCTAACCCAGGCTCTGAGATTCTTTTATTGAATATCTATGCTAAACTGTTTAACCTGTTAGCTGCTGACTCCCTGTCTATGAAGTGAAGGCGTTAAGCCTTACCTACCCGTAGTGTCAGTCTCGGCATCTATCAGCTCATGTTTGTGTGGCGATTTCAAAACGTAAAGCTCCATCACGTCACCGGGAGGTGCAGCTGTGCTGGCACACGGGTGGGCACAGCAGGGTCTCGGGCACGGCTCGGCGTTGCTGGCCGGGCTGGCACGGCTCTGCTTGCAGCCGGTGCTGGGAGCGGGGCCGCCGGGAGGTCTGTGCCTGGACATCCCATAGGTGCTGCCCGTAGCCACAGGACTCGGTGTGGGCTGCTACCTTCCATAGCAAGGAGGTGGCCCAAAGCTTGAATTCTTCTAAAAAATGACCATATTTCTGTACGTCTCCAGAGGAGGAGTGAAATCTGTTGTTGCAGTAAAACCTTGTTATGGACTTGGTGTTACATTTTGTAAGGGGTCAGTTTGTGAAGCATCTGTTATTGCTGTGTCAGAGGAGGTGGAGAGCAGAACTGCAGAGCAGCTTGAAGTTGAGTTTGGGACATCAGGCGTAATTGGCAAGTTGCTGAAGGCTTGCCATGCGCCGTAACTAAAGGGCTGCTGTCAAAGGCAAAACAGGCATAAAAATGTACCTTCCCCGATTGCTGTCCCCTCTGGTGAGTTCATCTTAATTTTCAACATATTCGACTGAGAATTGAGTTTTGAGACGGCAAGGGGAATGTCTTATTTGGGCGATACCTTCTGGTATCAGTGCTCTCTGCGCGTACCCGCCCTGTGCAGCAGTGGGAGGCCAGGGCCAGCCCCTCAGCACATCACTCTTTCTCCCAAAACGGCACCGGGCCTCCCCAGGGGAAGCGAGGGCAGGCCGGGTGCGCGGCCGTGCCCAGCTGTCCAACGCGAAGAGCCGTGTGTGCCGTCCCGCTGGCTTCGGCCACAGCTGGGATCTCCAGCGGGGACAGGAGCCCGGCTGCGCAGATTGGCTGCCAGTGGGGAGGCATAATCAAGGTAAATATCGAGGTTTCCAGGATGGGTTTCCTTGGCAGATGTCAGCAGATTTCCAGGAAAGGAGCACTTGAATCTCTTCCACTTTGGTAGCTGTTAATCTTCAGAAATGAAAGGAAATTCGGAGCACGAGCTTGGAGACTGCCCTGTCCTCGGCACGAGTTAGCCCCATGGCACAGGTACCAAGGATGCCCAGTGGACGGGGGTGCTCCAAAGGACACGCAGCAACACTTGACAAACCCTAGCTCTGAAGGTGCTTCTTTACTGCACTTGAGACATGCACGAGCTTTGAACGAGCACACTGGGTACCGCGAGCAGTGCACCGAGCGCCGCGGCAAAGTCCAGCTGGGCGGCAGCAGGCGCTCCGTCCCGCAGCTGCGTGCTGGGAGAAACAGCGCTGCCAGCCGCCAGAACTAGCTTAGAGCTGACGCAGGTTGGTCCCACAGGAGGGACTGCGAGAGAGATACGTCCCGTAGCTCTGTCCGCCGGGTCAGACCATGCCTTGGATAATTTTGAGGCACCCTGGGGGACTTGGTGGTCTTGCTCTTTCCACATAAATAGAATAGGGAATGGTAGTTACGAAAAGACAGCTAGAAGAAAAGGGTTTGTTTTTGTGTTGTTTTCTTTCTAAAACAACATTTCATTTTGGCGCAAATGTTAATATTGACAAGTTATTTTATAATTTGTGAATGCGCATTAGGCTGAGATGCTGCATTGTTTTTTAATGTTTAATGCACATAGTTTAGATGGCATGCATTAATCATATTCCTAGTGCCTTTGTTATGTTAATGGGAGAAATAAGCTCTTGGTTTTCTTTTATTTAAAAAAAAAGAAAATGGGTAAGACTTTTTTTAAGATGCATTATATATCAGCAGCTAATGAAGAGGAAATAATGATGACTCTGCACTGTAATATGTATTAGAGCACTAATTAGACTACAGCAGAACTGCTTACGGATGTCTTTTAAACACCTGCTTGGTAATTTTCAGCCCCATGCGCTACTACATTTAGTAAGGCATGCGTGCACGATTAGGAGATGGAGTTAAGACTGAAATATGAAACGCGGTACGCATCAGCCTTCATTTCTGTCTCTTGTTCATCCAGCTTTACATATGTTTTAAAAAAGGATGGTGGAATTGGTCACTGAATAGCCCTTTTCGTTGGCTGGGCTGGTCCTTTGCTTTCTACTGCCTGTTGCAGATACAGGGAAAGGAGGCAGATATGTTTTTTTCTAACTTTGTGACTGTACAAAGGCATTATGTTTTCAGGGCAAGAATTCTTGATTCATAGTGTTATCCTGCATCTATATTAGGCCAGAATTTTCTGTATTGCATCTCCAAGATTTGCTAATTATTAATTTATTTTTGAGTGTCTGTTTTTGAGACTGTTAAAAGCTGTGCATCTAGAAATAATGTTGCCCTTCATTTTTAAAGCTGTTTTAAAGTCTCCTTTTTTTGCTGTAATAAGAAACCACAAATATTTCTACTCTACATCTTATTTGCTTTTACGTTTTTGTCCATTATATAAATAATTGAATTATAAACATGGATAACAAATGTGGAGTCTTCAGCCTAATAGCCTACAATGAGATTAATAAAAAATTCTAATTATAAAAATGGTTCCCGTCTTTCTTTGACGGACCAAGGCTTCATCTGTGGGCTTTGAACTTGCTCTAAAAGAACTAGATATTGTCAACAACTTGTTCATAAGAACATCAGTCCTCACCCAGTAAGTGCTCACTTTGCATTTTCATGCACAAAACATGTCGAGGCTGCTCCCCTAGGGCAGTACCCTGCAGTGAAAGCGGTTGGTGTAGGAGCGTTTTGTACCATCCAACTTGCTTAACCCCCAGGGGAGGCCAGCCTGGGGACGTGGCCACGGTTTCTGTAGCTGTGTTCAGAGAGAAGTCCTTTCTCAGGCAGTGCTCGTGCGGGACAGCTTCATTAGTTCAGGCTGGAGCACACGGGCTGAGGTTTGGATGAGCCAGGCCGTGAAGCGGCCGGACAGCACGTAGCAATCGCTTCCAACCTAAGGAAGTGATTCCTTCCAACCTCGTGGGTCCTTTGTTAAAGGCTATCGGTTGTGTTGTTTTCGTTCCACGTGATGCATGATGTTTTAAACTGATGATACAAAATCATTGAAGAAAATCTAGGATGTGCAGCTACTTTAGCGGTCTCAGACTAATGTATAAGAGCTCTGTTTCAGCTTGTGTGTTTTTAAGCGTCTGTAGCAGATTAACGCCTGCTGGTGCCATTTTGTTTGCTGGCCGCGCAGCGCTGAGACCGTCCCCGTGCTTAGCGAAGCTTAGCGCTGATGCGCGGCTGCGCCCGCGGGTTGGAGCGCACACGGCTCTCCTGTGGGGCCGGCGTGCAGAGGCAAGTGCAAGGATGCGGGCAGCAAAAAGAAGGCCAGACAGAAAATGGGGATTTTGGTGGAACTGCATATCGTCCCCCTGCAGAATACAAAGACAAACCTTTTTTTAAATGAAAACGTGAACAAGAGGTGTGGGGCGGGAACTTAGTCACAGGAAGCCAGAAGATCACGATATGGTCAGTTCTCCCTCATCCCCTTGTTTATCAGGAGCACTTTTGCTTCTAAAAAATTCTGTGTTAGGGAATTGGCATTTTCCCAACAAAAAGAGTAACTTGAGAAACTCCTATATATATAGACCCGCCGATGACATTTCCATTTCTAGTGAATGGAAGAGATCATTCAGAATTATATGCTGCTTATGCAAGACTATCAGGGAAAAGATTAATAGTACGGGTTGAGCCTGCTCAGTGTTATGCAAAATATAAAGCGATCCATTTTGTAGTAGCCCATGAGGGTAAACATTGTAATTTTTGATGGGAAACATGAAGGAGGAGAAAGGGACTTGCCCAAAATCATACATCAAGTAGACTTCTTAACTCAAGCATGCCTCCTAGTTTACACTACATCCAGGCTGGCCATAGGTTATAGAAATAGTTCCTTGTGTTTTATGTGAGGATACAAACATCAGCTACCTACTGTGCAGCCTCTATACAAGCTTGTGTTGCCCACGTTAGAGCCTTTCTTAATGACAGAGACTCCTCATTATTCCCCCAATACTGCCTCTCTGTGGTGTTTCACCCTCTTTTTTTCTTGCTCCCTTTTCCAAAGGCCTGTGCCGCTCGCGCGTTGTAAGACATGGAGCTGTTTGTGCCAGAGAGCCTGTGCAGACCCAGATGAGCATGCCAAAGGTGAGCAACTGATTCAAAGCCTTTTTTTTTATCTTGACCATGACAATTTTCAACCAATACACTAAATCCTGAGAAAGTTACTCATTTAAATGCCACATGACCTCTTTTCTCATAAAATAATGGGTTTAGAAGTAGTATACAATATTTCCAGTTTATAGGTGTCAGAGATATTTTTTTCTCTATTTCAAAATTTTTGATACTAGCTGCAATTTTATATAACCCCATTTCAGACGGCCATTGTGAACTACAAATGTTTCCATGCTGTACATAAGAGCATTTTTGACTTGCACACAGGGATGCTGGTACTTTATATAACTTCTACTCTGTACCCTAAAGGTAGCAATAAAACTTGGGTAACTTAATGCAACAAGTACAGAGAGGATGTAGTTGAAAAGGAGAAGAGTGCTGGGGAAGTTCAGCTGTGCCTATCAGTTGCATTTTGTGTTTCCTTGCTGAGTGCCAGCCTGGTACCAGATCTGTGGCCTGCCCGAGGACCAGGTGAGAGGCAAGAGGTGAATGCAAAGGGGTGCAAAGCGGCACCAGATGCTGCAAGCCAGCACAATAGCCAGGTGTGGATTTATTGAAGGGAGAGAGGGAGAAGAGGAATCTCTTTTCCTTTTCCTCCCTCCTCCTTAGCACGTGGCCTGATCCAGAATGTGGTCCTGTGCTGTATGGCAGAAGTGCAGCGGTCTTCTGCAGGCAGTCCCGTGGCGTATTTCATGGTGCTTTGGGGCTGAGAGGGCTCTCTGGTGCTGGGAGATGTTGCAGTGTCAAATATTATCACTGACGGGTGCCTGGGGGATGGCGATAATGCAGGAAGATGCCTTTAGGTAGGAGGTTTGCAGGCAGAAAGAAACACTGTCCTTTTCCTCAGAAAACATTCTCCAAGTGTAAGCTAAGGGACTTACCTAGATACAGACAACCAAGAAGCTAAAAAAAAAAAAACAAACCACCAAACTCCAAGCAATTTTGTTGCATTCTTCATTAGGATAAGTAGTGGTCTCAGCACACCAGGTGCCTAAACATCAGCTTTTGTAGAGGCAACAGAGCAAAGCAGAAATGCATTCGTGCAAGGGAATTGGGGGACCAGAACCTGAGTCTTCAAGAGCCCCAGGTGGATATTTTGCCTTGCTGAGCTTTTGGAAAAGCAAGCCTGCTCGCTTGGTGACACCAGCTGTACACCTGACAGCAGCTGCTGTCAGACCTGAACTCACCTTTTAACGAAGCGCTGAGCAAGTACATCTGGGATTTTTGAGCAAGTCAAGCCCATCTTTAAAATAATATTCTTCGGAGGTTAGGCACTTGCTGTCAGTTATGGGAGAAACTGGCTCTCAGTATCACGAGAGGCAGGGGAGGGAGGGGAAGGCCGGCATCGTGAGACGGGTCGTGCTGGGTCCCACTGGGTGCTGTTGTGCTGGGAAGCCCGGGGGGGCTTTGCCTCTGCTCGCAGCGTTGGTGTGTGTCCCTGGTGGGTGTCAGCGTGCGAGACCAGGGCTGTCCCCACCCCTGCCTGCCCTCTCCCTCGCGGCTTTGGGACTCGCGCTCCAGCTCCGGAGGAGGTGAGGCCTCACGCTCCCCGGCGTGCGCGAGGTGAGTGACCGGCCCAGACGTGAAGTAAAACCCCCCGGAGGGTTTCCCCTGGGCTTGAGTCAGTCCCTGCAGGGGTCCTTCCCCACCGGCTCCCCAGTGCATTGCAGGTGACGCCAGAGATCTTGGCTTCTGCTGCTTTCCTGCTATTTAATGGCCGATCTGTACCAGCAGTGTAGTTAGGCATAAGCCATATCAAGTTAACGACAAACCCGAAACAAACCAACGGTCACTCAAGTCCTGTATATGTTGACAGGCAAAAGCAAACCCTCACCTCGTACCCGTTCTGCATACATACAATTTTTCTGCCAGCTTCTTCAGCACTAGACATTCAGTAACTGAGACCAACGTGTGTCAGTGAATCCAGCGTGTAGTCTGCCCCTTTCCCAAAGACTCAAACGCGCTGCCACGTCCGTGCTTCTCACCTGGAAGATGACAAGAGTCATAGCGTCATTCTTTGTCTCCCTCCTCACCTGCTCCAGACCGCCGATGGAAGGAAGTGGTGTACGGGGGAGTTCAGTGGTGTTGAAGACATCCTTGCAACACCCAACCATCCCCGAGCACCTTGTGGGAGGATGAGGAGGGGCGGGAGGCAGAGCTGAGCATCCATGACCTGCAGCCCTGTCTGGCCGGTGCCAGCAGTCGTGGGAGGGAGGCAGCCAGCACCAGCCCTCCAGCTGCGCGGAGCAAAGCCAGCGCAGAACTGCCCTGGCAGGTAGGAAATGCTCAGCCTGGTCTAAGTAAATCTGATTTCTGAAGGTGAAAAAGGTTAAAATTAAGTTTAAAGGTCTTGAATTTCCCTCGGGACTGTGTTTTGTGAAAAGGGCGGTGGGTTTCGTTCAGTTGCTTACTACTCACACTGCATTTACGTGGCGAGAAAGATTCAGCTGTCATAGCACTGACAAGCGCTAAAAAGCACTCGTTAAGGGCAGCGATAGCAGAGCATCGTGTCCCGTACAACATCCCAGTGTACCGGGGTCGCTGGGAGCGGGGTCCGGCGCAGGGCGCTGCCCACTGCCCCCAGGGCTGCGACGCAGCCACCCTGGAGCCCTGCCCGCAGCTCCTCCGAGAGCAGTGCAGTGCTGCTCCGCGCAAACTGAAAGCTCTGAACATGCCCGACCTTTACATTTGGGCTGAATGGAAAGATCTGCTGCTACATAAAAATCCAGGGTTGCTTTCATGTGTCTGAGCATTCGGGGAATAGGTGTGGCTTAAAATGCAAACGCGGTGCTTTCTGCAGAATGTCTCTGCTTTTCCAGATCTCTCCTTTCACGCCGCTACTGCTCCGTGCCCCACGGTTTCTATGAGAAGAGCCTCTCTGAGGAAAGGTTTCCCACAGGTAGAAATCCAACTGATGTGGTTAAAAAATGAAACTTGTATTTTAATTTCTGAAATGTGTTGGGTCCATCCAAAACTGGGCATTCAACATTTTCTCTGGTGTTTAGCAAACAGCCAGCCACTCCCTCAGTTTTCTGCATATGTACTTTGTACATTGGTCCTCATGTATGTAAGCAAGTAGATCCTGCAGTGAGGAGCCAGGAGTCCTGCCCTGCCATGGTGTGCAGAGGGAGGTTGTCCCTGTGTGGACAGTGATGCTCGGGGCCTTTTGGCACGTTCTTCTGTGCATCTCTCTTCTCTGCGTGTGAGCTGCTATGCTAATGCAGCTTAGGGGTCCCACACATATAGAGAAACAGATGTCCAAACGCTTTTATTCGTATCACTAATGAAAAGTGCCTAAAATGCCCAGGTACAGCAGCTGTCCGGTGAGTCTGTTCCCTGAAGGCTACATGTGCTCGTGTGACACACCACCAGGGTCCCCTACTGTGGTGATGTTTGCTTGGCACTTCAAATATCTTCCTTGGGCTACCTGGCCATCAACCTCTTCTGTCGTTGAAGCAATGTATGATGCGTTATTGATGGGTGAAATACAGAAAAGGTTTGACATTTCTCTAATACCTTGCATTTTTATTCTCTTATAATTTCAAGTATTTCCCATTCTGTGCCACTACCGTGTAATTCAACATTTTAAGTGTATTGTTCCTAACAGTGTCTGCTTATATTTTTAAGCTTGTCTGGTTATTTTGACAACAAGAGGCATCATAAATTATGTAAGCAATTTCTCTCCTTACAAGCAGGTCCCAGCCCTGTGCTGCCTAGATAAGAGCAGCAAGACAGAAGCTGCTTTAGTAACTGCAGGACTCGTGTGACTGCACTTCAGCTGCTGTGTAACCAGAGAATAGAGCAGACAGCACTTTAGAAATGAATTGAAACTGCATAGAATAGGGGGAAAAAAATCAGATCCAAGTGTTGCTCTGGTCTGAGATTCCTCCAAGATTCGGGGAAGTGCGCTTTGTGGCGATTTGGTCTTGACGTTGTGGTAGTGGCCATGCCATGGGCTGTGAGCCTGGTTAGCACAACCCGAGTCTGGAAGTTAGGGTTTCTTCATCTTGGAAAGTTGGGCTTTCATCCCAGACGTGGAGCTGGGAGTTCAGGTAGCTGCGGGCAGCAGTGGGAGCAAGGGAAGGCTCTGATCCACAGGGCTTCAAGAAAATCAGAAATACTGGCCAGGGGAGGGAGCCAAACCTGTCCCACACTTTCTAGCACATTCTTCAGCTAAGTAGGAAAGTGTCCACATGCAGAAGCATCTCGGTTCTTATCTGAACTCAAAGAGAGAAGAAAAAAAAAAGCACAAATTCTGCTATTTTCTTGAGGAAATTCTGCTGTTTTCTTGAGGAAAGACAGCGAGGGCATTTACAAAGACCCTGGGCTCTGCACCTCGAGTGGGCTGAAATGTTTCCCTGTAATTCTCATTTTTTTTGTGCGGGGAAGCTATGCCCCACTCCTTGTCTCTGTACACGGGCTTTTTTTAGGTTCGACTGTGAGGTTCCTAAGGCACGGGTCAGCCAGCGTGAGCCAGCTCCTGACCCTTCAGTCACCTTTGCCATAGAAGCAATCATTACGGACTAATTGATAATCCTGGGGACTGGCAGCAGTTATCCATGACAGATGGCCTCTGCTGGGCAACCTCTGGCTCTGATAGCTCCAAAATATGACATAAGTCTCATCTTTTCGAGAAAGCCTTTACCAGATGGGTCTAAATTAAAGCTTGGCCTTTCCCATTGCTTTATAGAGGATAGCTAATTAACTGCAGAACGGATAGCTCTGCTCCTGCTGAGGGCAGGCAGAAGTGGGTGTTTGATATCGAAACATTTATCTGGTTGGTTCCAGTGCATCCATAAGGGGAGATGATGAAGTCATTAGAATAAATATCAATACTTGTATTGAGCTTTCCATTATTCTGAATGTACCAGACCTGGTGAAAAAGAGGACAGTTCTTGAGAAATATGTTATGAAAAAATGTTTCTTTTGTCTTGTTTTTATTATAGTTCTGCAATGACCAACCCTAGATCAATTTGTACTTTTGTCATCAGTCCTATTAGTAGCCTACTGCCAAAATTTGTGGTCACAGCTGAGGAGCACAGAGAGCACAGAAGAGGACGCTGAAATAAAGCTCTTTTCTTGCTTTCCAAGTGCTGCCTGCATCCATGTGATTGTTTCTGGCAGTCATTCCCCCCTCAATAGTCAGGTTTATCATCCGACATTTGAACCTTTGGCTTATTTAGCAGGGCTCCTCGCAATCCTTGGTTTGCTGCTCCGAGGAAGCGTTATCCCTGGCTATGGTAGGATGCTTTATTCTCTTTTCCTCTTGTGCATGAAAATGCCTCCAAGAGATTGTTCTCCTTCAGGCAGGAAATCCTGAAAACGCTGGAACTTCTCAATTAGATGCGTTGCAAACTGTGCTGATTGCCAGCCTTGTTTCTCTTCTCTTACGTTAGCTATAAAAAGCGTCTTCTCATCCCCTCCCCAAGCAAATTAAAAATGGCCTATTTTTATACGCCTCTCATAAGCATGTCTACATGGTAGATATGAAGAGTTTGAGCTTATCTTGTGTTATGTAAATACTTCTGTGCTTCTAGAATAAAGTTAGTTTTTCCTTTGATCCAATTTTCTTGTAGCCGGTTTAACCTGCAGAAGGAGTCAAAAGAGATTCACGGAGATTGCCAATGGCATTGTTCCTGAGGAAAACTGGAGAAAGAAAAGAGAACTCAAAATTACCCATATAACAGCTTGTTTAGAAATGAATGGCTAACTAAAGGAAGAGGTTGTCTTGCAGTGTCCTTTTAAGGAAATTTTTGCTTAAAATAGCTTGGGACCAGATATAAAAATAGTATTTGCCACGTTCACGTGGCACTGCGGGATGGAGGCGGTGCTTCTCCTCCAGCTGGCAGCGGCTGCGCCCCGAGCCCTCCAGTAATGGCCCCGGTCCCGTCCTGCGGTGGTGGGACAGGGGGACAGGGCACGGCCGGACGCGCGCAGGCTGCAGGCCTGGACCCGCTGCCTTCCCCGCGCACACTTCAGATGTCGGGGACCCCCACCCTTCAACATCCCACCGGTCTCTTCCGTGCCCGGCATGACCCCTTTTGGCTGTAATTGTTGAGCAGCATCAGCAGGGAAGCGGGACGCTTTGAGCCTGGCTGTGGACGATTTCCCCAACAAACGGATGCTCCCGCTGACTTACTTTTCTTAACGTGTTACTTATGCTGCTTTAGAAGTGTGCCGAGAGGAAAAGCAGCTCGGGCGGGGAGAGGCCAGGGAGAAGCCACAGTCCCCAGCGTATGTTCTGTGGCAGGGACGGGACGTGCCCAGGCAGTCCTGTTGTTCGAGGGGGGNGTGCCCAGCGCGCGGTGCGGGGAGCTGTGTGCCGATCGGCCTGGCTGCGCCCCAAGGAAGGTCCCCCTGGTGTGGGAGGACCCGCGTGCTCCCTGTTTGTCCCCTGGCTTTCTGCCCGCTGCACGGGGCCAGCTGCTGCTGTCTGTCGTGAGTGCCAGGAGCCGTGGCAGTCCTGTTGTTCGAGGGGGGTGTTTGTGGGGATCCTTTGAAAAACTCCTGGCGACTCTTCTGGCAACACAGTCACAAGTGGAACTTGGCTGAGAGTTGTTCTTCCTTGGTTCTTCCCTTGTTTAGAAGGGTGGATCAGACAAATCTGCTGAAACTGGGGTAAGGGTTTCCTTAGCCTTGGATCCAGCCCCCAGCACTGGATACTATGGTTGCTTGAAAATAAGTAATTAAATGGTGTTTTATTTTTCGTGTTTCCAAGGCAACGCAGAACCCCAAGACATTGGTTTTCAGTACATGAGCAGAAGCTTCTGGCTGCTGCGGAAGAGTTTTCCTCTGTCTCTCATGAAACTGCCATAAAGGTATGAAAACCATATTTTCTGTCACTGTAGTCGATTTACATCCTATATCCAAAAAATGACAATCAGATGCAGCTGATGAAATAATCTGTTCTTGCTGCAGAACTCAATCAGCTGAGAGCTCTGGTGTTCAAATGGATAATGAGTGTTGTGACAAGTGTAACTTTAAATGCCTCAGTGTGGTGGCAATGTTAGAAACCATGACAAAAATTAAATTATTTGTCTGCTTTAACCACGGCCCTTCTTGGATTGCTAATGAAAGAGATTCTCGTTCAACATATGTCCTTTTGATAGACTCCTTTTCAGGTCCTCAATTGGGAAAATGATTTATTATATGCATCATAAAGGGCATGAAAGAGAGGGCTTTCCCTTGTTTTCTGTGCCTCGTTTCTTTTTATGTCTTTAGCTGATGTAACAGGTCATTGCTCATGTTCCAGCATAAAACAGAAAGATCCCCTAAACCGAGATCACCGGGAGACAATACTGCCGCGCGCTTTTCCTGCCTTCCCGGTGCCGGGTGCCACGCAGACCCGCAGCAGCGCCTGGCTGTCGATATTCCTGCTAAACTAACGGGCACGAGGAGCACGCTTAGGTGCTCCAGCCTCAGGGGAGCATTCGCAGCCCTTTCCTTGGGGAGGACAAAAATGAATCCGCACTTCTACTTACTGCTGCAGAGCAGCTGGTGCACAGTGCCTAAAAATAAGTGGCTGCACGTGCTTCGAAGTACCTGTCACACTGCGCAGACCTTGGCCCCGCTCACTGTCACTCTGCGGCAGGGCAGGGACATCACCAAGGTCCCCAGGTCCCCAGGGGATGCTGTGTTAAGCACTTGGGAAGAGCGGGGAGTCGCTCCACAGCACAGCTGCCAGCCGCTTTCATTCAAAGGGAGCATAGGAGGGAGCCCTGTTTGCATTTCTGTCAGTGGTTTGGGAGCTGGTTTGAGGTCAAACCTTTGACCAAGGGAACGCAACCTTCCGCTCGTGCTGCCGGCGGGCTCCAGACCGCAGCCCGCATCCCCAGCTGGCAGCAGAGGCTCCGCGTCCCTTCCCCTGCAGCCGGTCCTGCGAGGAGAGAGGGCTGGGAGGCCGGGGGCTCAGCGGGCGGCAGTGAGCCGGGCTCTCTCAAAGCGGGCCTTCGCTGATGGACAGTTCTGGGATGCTCCCGTCCTAGGAATTGCTTGGACTTTAAATTGTCATTGGCTGAATTAATGAACATCTTAGGTTGCATCCTCTCTACAGGCTCCTAATGGGATGCTTTTGATTCTTCCTTTTTCAGCATTCGCAATGCCTTGATGTTCTGCCATCCGAAAGGGAATTAATCACCGAGATGGCATGAAGAGCACAGCACAGAAAGCAGGCATGGTCCAGACCTTAAGGGACTAATTATGTTCTTAAAGGGTAAGAAAATAGGTACATTGGAAAGAAAGTGTCTTACTAATGCTATGTAATGCTCATATGTCCAGAGTTACTGGTGTATCTCCAATATTTGTCTGTTTAAAAAAAAAAAAAGGGGGGAAGAAGAAACTTTCAAAGATACAAAGATACTTCTTGACCTAAAAAAGATCAGCAGGGAGCTCAAGAGAAGATATTTAATACCAAAATGAGTTTAGCAAGTTTTCTTGACCCTTGGAGACAGGAGAAAAACAAAGGAAAGATGCACACAAAGGCCTCATGCGTCTCTGAAATGCTCTGTCATGTGCAAACTGAAAAGCCTCAAAACAGAGTTCGAAACCAAACCCAGTGGAGAGCAGGGTTTGGGTTATAATAAGCACCACGGCAGGCACTGTAACATGGCAATGAGTGAGAGTACGTATCTGGTAGCTAACGCTGGTGAAGAGGCCTGTGAAAGAAGAAGGTTAAGAGGAAAGGTGGTGTTTGGATCTGCTCATAGGAATACCAGAGGCCTGGGGAGGGAACTGCTCCCTGCACCCCGCGCAGGGCAGGGCCGGCAGAGGTCCAGCAATACACAGCCACTGCCAAAAGGAGCAAAACACGACACTAGATTCAAAACCGGTGGCAGGCTCAGGTTGTCTTAGACTCCACTATCCGTGTTTGTGGAAGGTGTCCCTACGCATGGACACACACGTGTGCTGCGAGGATCTCCCCCAGAGCAAGCTGTGATTCTGTGGCAGAGGCGAGGCACTGCCTGCTGCTCGGGTCATGCTACCTACGCTGGCTGGGAGAAACGTGCTGTGCACGGCAATTCCCTGCCGCACTGGCAGGACAGCGGCTGTGCAGCTGCCCAGGAGACCAAAGGGTGGCCTGGAGAGGACGTCCTGTGCCAAGGGCCCCGCGGGGGACACGCCGGTCCTTGGGAGGGCTGCCAAGGCTCTGTCTGTTTGCATCTCCTTGTCTTGCAGGCAGCACTGTCTGACGGTGTGGTAGTGACCGGTCCCACTGACAGTGACGAGACTTCCACAGCCAAACGCCGTAGCTGACTTTGGGAAGCACTTGCAAGGCGGAGGTGAGACATTAACAGCACTTCTGAGATAGACACAGCTCCCACGGGTGAAGGGGACTGACTCAGGGCTCAGTGGGGTGCGGGCAGCTTCCCTTCTCTGCTTGCTGAGGCTGCTGAAAAAGGTTTAAGCTTGGAAAAAAGACAATCGCCTGTACTTTCTTTGTAGGCTGTACATCCTGCTTCCCAGTGAAACCCAAGCTGTGGGCATGCCAGGAAGGCAAATCTGAAAGATCTTCACAAAAAAGCTCTTTTCTAGGAGGGAAAAACTGATAGCTAGAGATACAGTAAGTGGCATACCGTCTTTTCTTTCTCCCCCCATTTTGTAGCTTGTAATATATATATATATATATATATGCATCAGATTTAAAGAAAAGTAGTGTCTCTTTTCGTCAAACATGCTTGGTAAAAGAACAATAATGTACATTCAGTTATATCTCTGCTAAACATATCCTTTTTCATTGCTTTCCAGTAGTTCAAAGCATTAGCATAAAACAATCAAGGAGGTTGTTTTTCCTAAGAGAGAGAGTGGCTGTTTACAAACTCATTTTATTTTCACAATATTCCATTGTTATTTATTTCAGACAGAAAGCTGTCAGATTAATGCATTCCCTCATGCAGGACAGCTTGCTTTATTGCCTGTTATTAAGATATAACATATATAACCTGACAGGCACTGCCCACGTCTGCAATCCACCGGTGAAAGGCAAATTAAGTAGAAAATGGAGATCTCCAATATTTCTCAGGGCTAAAGTGATATTAGTTTTTAACTCATTTTGTATTCAGAGGGGATTCTGCCTTTTCACAATGTATCCGACAGAGGAGTAAACTGTCCAGAGAAAAAGGCTTTTTTAATTGTTACAGAAATTCAGATTTCAGAGTCACGGAAGTCATCAATTCCGCTCATATAAACGTGTGCCAGGGAAAAAGGAAAAAAAAGAAAACAACAACAAATTACTTAGATGGCACAAAAAAATGTTTGTTTATAAAGCAAGTCTTGGAGGAATAGTGGTGCAGGGTGAGTAACTTTAAACCCCTGCCTAAAATAACCCAACAAACAACGCTCACCCCCAGACCTCCAAATCCCAAAGCAGTGCTCGCACCATGTCCAGTGAGGGCTTCCCAGTGAAGGTGGCTACGGCTGCCAGAGGAGGACACCAGGCACACTCAGCTGGTAACACTTAAGCTGTGTCAGTCTTTTTTTCTTTGCTGCATGTATTCAGGCTGGTGGCAAGACTCACTTGCGTGCTTTTTCCTTTTCACAACCATTTGTTGTCCAAAAAATCCCCCAGAGTCCCCCAGTTGTGTGTCTCCCGAACTCACCGCATTGTCCCACGTGTCACGGAGCTTGCTTTTCCTCTGTCATGTGCCTGGCTGGTGTGCGTGCATGAGGCTGCTGGTTCTCCTGCAGCAACGCCCCTGAGCGTGCTGTGGCGATGGCGCTGGGGGTGCTCAGCACCCTTGTGTCCCCACCTTCCCCTCTCAGCCCCTGCTCCTCCTCTGCCTCAGCCCAGCTTTTGGCTTTGCTGTTAGCCTTGAGCATTACTAAACAGCTTGGAGGAATACCGCAACATTTTTGATAAGGTGTTAAAAAAAATGCACTTTACAATAATGTTTTCCTAAAAGCTATGACCTAAGTCAACTGTTCTTTCTTACTGGATTTCAAAGAATAGCAATTGTGAGTGATAAAGTGCTGATTATTTCTGATGCAAGTACAAGTGGAATGGCAGAAATACCTTTCCTGTCATCTGCAGTTCCAGTCAGACAAGTGATGTTATTCACATTTTTTTTCTTTATTATTGATTTTTTTTTTAATTTCCTTTTTTTTTTTTTTTTTTCAGGACGGAATTCCTAAACTTGTTTGGTAACAGAAACTGCTCTGGAAAAGCCTGCAAGAGGTAAGCTGGCTTTGGGAACTTGCCTTATCCCTTAATGACTTTCCATGTTTTCCTCCAATACTGTCCTAGTAGTAACTTTTTTTTTTTTCAACATTTCTCTGGTGAATTATTATAGCAAATAAACATTAATATTAACTGAGCTGGAATGAGATTAGGAACAAACAGAGGTCAGTTTAAAGGAAGACTAATCTGAATACAGGATGAAATATGGAGCAAGGCACATGTTCACCTAGCATCATCTGAAAAAGAAAACCTGCTTTACTCAAGAAAAATGGTTTTAGTCTTGCATAAACACGTTGGGATTATTATTAGTCCTTACTGCAGCATTTGGAGTGGCTCCCTATTATGTAGGTTAGGTAGAAGCCATGTATTCCATGCTTTGAAAACTTAAAATATGGTTTCTGTTCTGCCCATGTTCCCACTGAGCAGGTTTTAGTGCTAGAAAGTCACTAGCGCAATGGGAAACTGCAGTATGTGAGGAATAGGCAATTTGCAGGGGAAAACAGGCCGTGCAATTTAATGATAAATAGTGATATACAAAATAAATTATTAAAAAGAACCAACTCTTCTTTAATATAATTACATTTTATTTCATCTCAGAGGAGAGGAAACAGCCTAATTGGATAGACGGGAAGCCAAGCCAGGGAAAGCGAGGCAGCTCTCTGTCTGTCATGCTGCAAACCTGTGGGCAGAGGGAGCTCAGCAGCTGGAGCAGAACCTCATGGCCCTGCCTCTGTGCGTGGCAAGCCCTGGACACAGGCCTGGGTGTACAGGTTAGGATTTTGGCCTTATGGCAGCACAGCTACTGGGAGGGAAAGCACTCCTGTCCTGCCAGGAAGTGCCAGATAGCAGAAATACGAAGAACGTAGACAAGGGCTTTACTTGCAGTAAATCCCTATGTGTGCAAACACATAATACGGGCAAGCAATAATACTTTGAAATAGTCTTGTATCCCTCAATGTAATAAATATTTTATTAGAATAATAGAAAAAATGCATACAGATAACCATAGGATACACACACGACTGGAAGTTTAAGGATAAATTTCAAACTTTTCAATATGAAACAAGGTACTTGGTACATATCTCATGGAGATATATAACTAGAAATTAAATAATACAGTGTAATTAGCATGAAAATGGCAACACAGGAACATGAACTAGAATTCTGTGAAACAAGAATAGAAAGATTCACCCTTTGTTGCATGAAACATAACTATATACGTACTAGTAACATCTGTTTTCCATCTCCCCCCTCCCCCCATTTGCAAGTGTCTGAAAACATCACTGGTTAGCCACATTGAAAAGCAACTAGCCATTTATAACCATATATGTACAGTATATACAGATCTTGCTTACTTCAACACTTAGCACATATTTTCATCTGGATGTGATACTAATAATGTAATTTGCTATTTGAATGCATATCAAGGTATTTCTACAGTGCTATCATGATTTCATTAATCCTGGTTCTCTCTCTTAGTATTTCTGTGTGTTGTAATAATATTGTGAGATAAAAATGAACCTCTTTAAAAGGATATGCTTTATGTCACGTGAATACTTGCTCTACCATGGATGTGGGTAGCTCTTTAAAAGGTGTCTAGAAGGCTGACTTGGTCTATATTCACAACTGTAAAAGTCAAATGTACCAGGTTTAATATATCTTTAATATATTGCTATGAAAGAAAGCATAGATTTCTCTGTAATAGCAAGCTTGAAGTGTCTTTGTGTATTTTTGTATTATAAACTATAGTATTGCCATAAGCTTACTAGAATTACATGATAGTAATGGGGTGCATTAGCGTGCCAGACCAGGTGAAATAGTCTGAACTGGTTAAAGAGCAGCTGGTAGGAGAGTTATGGATGTAACAGCAAACACTGAATTAAGGATGAGTTTACAGTGCAATGTGGTAGACAAAAGAGCAAGATAATTTTGGGCTGCATATTGGGAAGCACCACATCACAAGGTAGGGAGGTGGTAATAGTCCCTTTTCATAAGGCCATGGTGCAACTGCATTTCAGTAATGCTTACAAATGGGCACTTTTGTTAGTGAAACACAATGACAGGAGTTCAGAGAAGGGCAATAAAAATGATCCTCGAGATGGGAGAACTTAGTTATGAATAAAGAACATGGTTACAAAATATAAGGTAGAGATGTAAGGAAATTAACTTAGAAGTCTATTGATTAAGAGGAGGGTCAGGTGCTTGACATGCACTGTGATAAAACAGAAAGCCTTCTTTAAAACATGGCTGTGAAATCGTTTCTTATTAGTCATGGAAGCTCTGCCTCTTGGACACCCCAACATGGATTGTGCAAAACTAACGTTTATACTGTGACTTTTCTCTGCCTTCTAGCTTTGATTTCTTGCTAGATTTAGAATAACTTATATAAAGGGCAGCAAGCAAACTGATCCAAATCTACTGGACTATGACACTGTCTTAAGAACTGCCGGTTGGCTGACATTTTCTATTCTGATTAAAACTATGTCTCTGATCTCATCTTTCATATGTAGAATGGTGTTATCATAACAATACAGAACATACTCAAAATAATTCATTGTCACTGCAAAAATGGAGTTTCCTAAAGAGCTAAGCTCTTCCTTGTAGCTGATCACAGTGCCATTGCTTTCACTCTCTCTTTTACATTGTGTCTGAAGTATGTAATATGTAAACTCCTTTGGTTCAAGTATTAAGGCATTTTAGATTCCTTTTTAAAGGATTTGCTAAACTTTACATGATTTTTTTACTTCAACCTACAGTGAAATATAAAGAATTTAAAAACACGTCAGAAGAAAAACATGCATTAACCACTGCAGTTTTGTTGATTTTTTTTCTTTAAAAAAAGCACTTTTCTGTAGTAACTGATTCATTTTTTTTTTTCCAGCAAATGAAAATGCATCATCACAACACTGAATTAAGAGTCAAGGAAAATATTGTCGGTAAGAAGCTGGATAGACTGAATATATTCAAGATTGATGGACCAGAACCTCTTGCATCCATACCTGCGACAAATGAAAAAGGTCAGGATTAAATGAAAGCATGAGTATCTACTGTGTCAAATTATTACTCTTATTAGATACTAAGCAAAAATTACTGTAAATTTGTATTTTTGATAAGCAGTGATCATTTAGAAAAAGACAATATTGTTAAGCTATAGAAATGCATTGCAAAATGCTGAAACTATATGAACAATCTTCACTTTAAAGATAATTATAAAAAACTAGAAAAATTAAAAAAATATATATATTTTTAATACCAATTTACATGGTAATTTACCAGTTCAATAGAATGAAGTTTGTCATGCATAAGGGCATGAAGATTGTTAATTGCTTTTCTTTCTATTACTTTATTACCATACAACATACACGCTTTAATTTTTTTTTTCTCCTATCAATAAGGACTCAATTCCTATAAAGATAAGCTGTGACAACTGCTTAGTGTCAGCTGCAAATTTAGTAATGCTTCACTACGCTAAGGCAGAGACATGTCTCTTTGTACTGTGACTGGTACAAAGGAGGTTCTGACACTAGCTGAGGACATAAGCACATGATCAAACAACAGAGATTCAGCTTCAACATACTAGCTAGTCTGGGAATCAGGATCTGATCACTGCTAGTGCCATCTCCACCATCAGTTGTTGCTTTTACTTCTATAATGTAATCTTCGTTAAACTGGAGCAGAATTTCAGCTGTTGTCTTGTCTGTGTTCAGCACGTTCATATTGGTCTGACTGCTTGTCCTGTACAAGACCTGCAACACAAGCAAATAGCATCTTTTGCAAAGCTGAAGCACATTATTTCTTCCAGTAGGACCTGCCATGCAATTTTTATTAATGTTTCTTGAAAATGAGGTTTCAGTCTTTAGAAAGACTGAAAAGGTCTAATTTTTGGTTAATGTTACAGGGTAGAATTACATTCAGTATCTAGAGAAGTAGTGAAAGAAGGTAACATGAATCAAGGTCTTTTATTCCAATTTTAATCTGAAATGGCACAATGTATAATGATAATGAATAATATATTCTGTTGAGTATCTTAATAATGTATTGTTCTATAAATTACCCCACCATTTGGAATCGGTTATTACCTAGATCAACTGCTTATGCCAACACATAGTATGGGGAAGGAGATAACTAGTCAGAATGCGAAAATTACAGACTATGTTGGAAGATGTTCTGCAAGCGCTGATTAATTACTCTGTCATGAAACTTAACTGCATACAAAGTCCTATGTTTTAAACAACAGGAGCTACATCTAAAGGTCAAAGTCCTATCTACTAAAGTATGATCAGGCAAGAGGGATTTACGAGCAACAACAGCCTCTCTTCTGGTCTGTACGCCTGATAAGCCAAAAGAGTCCCTAGTGCCATTGGCTTGCCTAAGGATAAGGATGTGATCCAGCAGAGTTTAAAGAATATCTGCATCCAGTGCATTTCCTTGGTGGAGTTTCACAGACTTGACAAACAGGTAAGCATGGGAGTGTCCCACTGCAGTGCAAAACTAAAAAAAAACAGCAATCCAAACTCCCCCAAAATAATGGCAGTAATAGTGGACTGCAAAAAAATGCAGGGCCACTGGAATTGCACACACAATGACCCACCAGCAAAGCTGGATCTTCACCTTGAATTCATCTAAATTACAGTGGTGTCTCAGACCCTTCCCAGCTCTGTGCTACATGCTGCCACCCTCGGGACATGCTCCCTTATGCCATGCTTTGCTGAAAAAAGCTTTGAGGGACACAACCATATGGCTGGCTTCCACAACGCCTGCACTACAGTTGCTCTCATGCTTTCAATGTCATTTGTTGGATATTCCCTGCTTGACAAACTAGCTTTCTGTTAACTGCAGTGCCCTTGCTTTCAGGGATAAAAGTGACACCCTTAAATGCTTTACTTGGGTAAAATTAACTAGTATTATTAAAATTCAGCTTATTGTTATATACTTAGCAATGCTTTCAATAGGGAGACTTGAAAGTGCTGTGGGAGACAGAGGACGCAATTTGCAACTGTACACTGGATGCTTTTAGTTCGCTACCTTCGTGAAAGTAGGTAAGCTTTAAATATGTATTTCTTATATGTTTATATATGTATTGCCAATGCAACTCAGAACACTGCATAGTCAGATCTTCACAGGTATGTATCATGTGGGATCCAGCTGTACACTGATCATCAAGAACATCCTCAGCAATTCTCTTAAGCATACTTAAGATACATGCCATATTTAAATACTTGTACATTTGTGCACTGATCAGCTTTGGAATAAATGTGGCAATGTAATTTCTGTGAAGACAATGAGAATGTCTCACAGTAGGTAAGAAGAAAAAAGGTTAATAATACGAGGAGAACATCAGTTTGATATGTGGTACTAATAAATCTAGTTGGCCTGCAATGGAAGGCATTAGCGTACCATTGATGGTAAAAGGACTATGGTTTGTGAGACATTGTTAGAATATGGTTTAAATCCATAAAAAGCAGACAGTACTGAAATGTGCATCCTCTAAACTTACTGCCTTGCAAAAAGACAAGATAAAGAAGTGTGGATCACTTTCAGATACTCTATCAGTCTTTTTTTGCTTACCTTATACCCAGTCACCTCAGACTCATTCTCCATGGCTCTTACTTCTTCCCAGTTGAGGATTACTCTGGAGTCAGTAACATTCCACACAATGTTTCCTGGTGGTTGACTGGGTGCTTTGAATACATAATAAAAGCATGACTTTAATTTAATTGGCATTAGTGATTTATTCTACAGTAGGAAATAATAGCTCAGGTAATTGACTGTCATTACATGTTGGATGTAAAAGCAACTCAAATATAGCCTCGTCATTTGCACACTTTATGGTTCAGAGACTAAATTGGAAAAACAGAAGTAACGAAAAATAGAATGGCACATAAATGTTATTTCTGAAGTTGCATTATCTTTTGATGGTCCTTCATTAAATACAGTCAAACAAAAGCATATGTCTTAGGACCTGGGTGATCAATTAAAACATATTCTAATGAAACCAATGATGATAACAGACAATTTCTATTTTTAGTATGTTTTCAAGAATAAGCAAATATTCCACAATAAATGTTAGACATATTTAGTCTTAGTGAATATTCAAAGCTATATGTTATGCTGATTTACTTTAACATGTTTGTAACATACAAATATCTGGCAGATTTTTTTGTTCTTTTAACTCGAGGCATGATTTTGAAATGCAGTCTGTAATTTCAGTAATTCCAGTTGGAACAATAGCAGGCTTTGGCCAAGCAGATTGTGTTTGTTTGTTTGTTTGCTGTTGTTGCTTTTTGTTTTTTTGTTTTGTTTGTTGTTCATTAACAACCTAGGAGTAGTATGCTTTGGCTGTACACTTTAATATATCTTGAAACTGCCAAGCGCTCAGGAAAGGTGAAGGTAAGTACAAACCTGTTCAGATGCCTCAAGCTGGCTTCCCAGAAAATGGGTCATGCAGTGAACCACTCAACTATTAAAATCTTTTCTAAATGTGTTAAGGAAAACAATTTACTGTTGCTGTCACCTAGTGGAGGCAACTGCTCCTTAGGTGGACTGCTCTAAGCTTTGATGCTGAAGACATCCAGTATTAAAAACTAACAGTGGTTTTAAATAGTCTTGTGCATGCGCTCATACTTGTGTTTTTTGTGTCTTTAGTTCTTCCTGTTATTTTTAAACTCTTTTGCACAGGTAGCTCCATTAGCAGTCAGATCAAAACCCACCTGATTTTACTGCTTAGCACTACGTGGACAAAATGTAAGACCAAAACTTAAAAGAATTAAAGTCAAACGGCTGTTCAAAGATCTTTTTTTTCTGCAGTATTTGCCTCACTCTAAATACTAAATAGGATTCAACCTGATGCACTAATAGCCAATTTCTGTAAATGTAAGAGGAGATTGTTTTACTCCTGAGGTTTGAGTATTATAGCATATATAGTTTACACACTCAGATATTAAAGCTGAATTTGAGAAGAAATGAGTTACACTCTTAAATCCAAAACAAAGTATTAATGTCATCTGAAAAAATGAAGAGTAACTATATATAAAAACTGTAAGCATCTATCTACCACTTGCCTTATAGAAGTGATTCAAAAGACTCCAATTTACAGCTACCCAAATCTCCAATAATCTTTGGTGTTCAGAACAGAACTTAATTTATAACAGATAATACCAAACCAAGATGTCATGTAATTACATCTCCAGTACTAAGTATGCAAATAGCTACACAGATTTCTCTAAGACTCCTTGGATGCTTAAAGTTAGTCATCCACACTAATATTTCTCTGAATTACAGCTGATGGACAGAACATTATGTTAAACTGGCAGAAGAATTTGTTGTATTTAAGACCTCCTAAATATTAAATAATTGTAACATCTTACCTTATAAACTCAGGCAAGACTTCCACAATTATTTGCAATTTTTTGTAACAAAACATTTTATAAAACAAAGCTTGTTATTCTGGGTTATGAGCATGAGTAGTTATTTCAAATCTAAAAGCAAAGATACTTTAATGGCCAAAGACAAACACTGAATATTCAATGTATTTCTTGATATTGTTAATAGTTACTATTAAATATCTTGTAGGTTGCAGAAGTGAATGTAAATGCAATACCAGCAGATTTTTTTCACAGTGAAAAACACATCAATCACAAATATTCATGTGGAAGTTAAGGTAGAAATTGAAATTGATCAAAATTCACACATTTCAATGAAAAATCAGTTTCTACTACAATGGTACAGAGAATTATTTGTCTTAGTTAATTCAACTATTAGCAAAGTCCTTCAGACTGACAACAATGGTTTTTGCTCTCTTTTCACCAGCAACATATATGGATATGGTGCAACTCAATTTTCTTTTTATTTATTCCAAATAGCAGAGGTTTTGACTAAGGGCCCGATCCAGATTGTGTTAAGGTCAGTGGTGCTTGTCCAGTTCTAGTTCACACATCTCACAGGCAGGTAGTCACTAAAAAAGGACTGAAATCACTGAACTGACCAGGCTGGCACAATCTCTAGTGAGCAGCCAGTGCAGCACAGATGACTAATTTAAGAAAAATATTCCTCACATTGTCAGATACAGGTTGCAGACTGTGAGTTGCTGCATAGAAGCCAAAGCATGGTAACTGACATATAATGTATTTAAACTCTAGCAAATATAAGTTAATCCGAGTTGGTTTAGTTCTCAGTGATAGAGAGTGACACCTGTTTCAGCATCTAAAATTATTATTACGAAATTATTATTTCATAACATTGATGATACGACTACTTTCAATAGAAAGACATTAATGACTATACCAGGAAATTTGACCTTTCATACAGATGTAATTTTACATTCTTGTGAGTCTGGAAGAAATACTTCCAGATTGATGACCCTGATTTTGAGTTGTGTTACAATGCAAGAGCATACTAAACATATTTCATTTATAGAAAAATTAGTGCAGCCTTTGACAATCTGTTCTCCATCTTAATTTCTCCTCTTTAATAGGAAAGTGGCCTCTTGTGTAACTTGTTCAAGGGGAAACAATGGATGTGAATGATTGTTTTGCATGAATTGTATGAGGATCATTGCACTTCAAAAGCCATGCCCTAGAGAACTTACTTATAAATATGTTATAAAACCCTGAAAAATTCAACAAGCCACTGTTTTTCTTGCAAGTGACAGATTTTTTTTTTTAAAATTCTTCCAGTCACTAGAATAATAAAGGTCTTATGCAAAAATGATATATCTTATTTCGGCTCCACTGGCATAGCTGAGTTTTACTTACTATCGTGCTAAAGTAGCAGAGGGTAGAAAATAGAAGATCTATGCTTGACTTAGTTGTGTAACTCTTCCATTCTGTATGAAAATGTAGGTCATTTATGCGTACCGTGATTCCCAGTAATGCGTCTATTTTTCATTTGCCTGCAAATGCTAACACACCATTATGTCTCTCCCCACTTTAAATTCAAGATACTTACGTGTCTTTTTTGTGGTAGCATTTACTGTGGCACTAAAAGGACCTGCTCCAGCACTGTTATAAGCACGGACAGCTGTGTAGTATGCCAAGTTGCTCTTCAAACCTGTTATTCTTATTGATGTCTCATTCCCTGCAGCTTTTACTCTGTTTGAAGATTCTTCTTTTCCACCATTATTCCAGTATCTAACCTAGTAGATATAAAACAAAACTATTTAAAACAGTGCATGGAATGGAGTGTTTACTCACAGCATTGCATTTGACTCCTTTATAGGTGCATTTTTCCTTAGCTGAAAAAGGTAAAAATAGATTACAGTTTCAAAAATATGTAAACTATGTAAACAAAATTATTCTCATCCATCTGCCTTTCATGCTTCCTGCTCTTTTGACTGTAGAAAAAAGGAAACTGAAATATTAAATGTTGCTTGAATTAAAAAAATGACAACCAGAGGGAAATCATTACTTCATCTAGAAGTAAACAAGTTAAACTCAGAAAACTGTATCTTACAAATAGTTTCTACGGAAATAAATGCAATTCTGAAAAAATACGTCAGTTAGAAAATACTGTTAAACACATGACTCATCACAGGAAGCAAAACACAATTTCATTCTGTGTTCATTTTCAAAGATGCTTAGAAGAAAATATTCTTTTTCTAGGTGAAGGTGGGGCAGAGAGAAAGCAAGATAGGTGGTAATCTTCTGTAAATTAGGTATTACTAGAGTCTAATACTCTATACAAATAGATGTTTGCTTTGATTTTCAATTGCTTTTATGAAAAAAAAAAAAGAAAACCAAACCAAAAAACCCACAAAACTAGTTTTTTAACAGAATCTCGATTTCTGAATAGTGGCAGAGCTGGAAAATTACTGGGGAGAAGGATTGTGCTGGCAGAGTTCATATGTCTTGAAGCCCTGAGTTCTGCAGCCAGTCAGTGGTGAGTCTTGCAGAACGTTCTCCCCAGAGCCTGGCATTCACTACAGAACACTCGGTACTGGCGCAGACTCACTGCCACAGGTTGTCTGACATGAGCTCTGCACGTGAAACACCTTCTGGGTCATGGCCCTATACAACAAGAGGTGTATTTTAAATGAATTTACCTCGTAACCCAGTAGCCTTCCACTACTCATCTTCCAGGGAATGGCTGTCCAGGAGACCTCAATGACCGAGGACGACAGGCTAGTCGCAGATACACTGGAGGGGGCTATGGTAGGCTCTGTAATTGGAAATCAAGACATGAGAGATCAGTAGCATTGCTGATGGTGCAAATAAATATGTTTATGTTCAAGTTGATCTCAGTTGTATCAATTGTTGCTATTTTCTCTGATGAAACATCTCATGTTAAATATCTGGAGAGAGGCACGTACCTTCTTCAGCGGAAAAAACTGTGGTTACTGAACTAAATGGCCCTTCTCCTTTATTATTATAGACACCAACTTTGACTTCATATGGTGAAAATGGCAAGATGCTTTCATTCCTAAAGACATATCTGGGTGTGTCAGGAGAGGTGACAACAGTCTGTATCCATGTTGTGGTGCCAAAGGGGCGGAAAGCGACAACATAGCCAAATCCTTCTCCATTTTGTAATTCCTCAGGGATGGGCTGTGAGAAAAGCAACCAATGACAGTCTGTGATGTTACATACAGCACTGGAAAAGCTTTGCAGCAGGAAAGTGCCAACATGCTAATGCACATGATTGTAAACAGGTTCTGGTACTACATTTGGGCTCATTCCATCAACAAATTAACTCTGCTAGAGTGAAACTCTTTCTTTTGACCCTATTTTAAAGTTTGCACATCAAGAAAAGTTCATACTTCTCAGGTATATTCCTTGTTTTCCAGTAAGTATGCTGTTTTAAGACATTCTTCAGTAAACATATTTTCAGTTTCCAGTCACAATTCATAGTTCGCAAAAATTGCTTAGTCAATTATCATAGAATCCAGTACTACCTTTGTACAGTGGCTTACACCTTCTGATATGATTATAATAAGTAACCACACGGAGTCATCAATATTAGTAAGTAATAGTATGTTAACATTTTTTTAACTCATTAGAAACAGGATACATAATTTAAGGTAGTATCTGATTCCTTGTATTGGCTAGCACATGCATTCAGAGTTAATGGTAAGAAAGTACAAACTGTAAAGTTGCACTGACCAGTGTAACTCTTTGGCTCCAACTTTGAGCAACAACCCTTCCATTTCCCAGCCCTCCTCCCAGTTTTAGCTTAAGAATTGTTGGAGAACAGAAGCAATCACCTTAGACTAAATTTCTTACTGATTGCAGTCTAGCACAGTAGCAAGCGAAAGAGGGAAGGCAAACATACATAGCTCACATTACAGAATGTTACCAAGCACGTATACATCCTACATGAGAAGCTGCTGCAGCCAGGAAAGGTCATTTTTTAAGAAGAGTTTGAATGAAAACAACCATTCTCTGAAGAAAATTGCTTGCCAGAAAACTTACATCCCATGTTATGACCAGTTCAGACCTGCTGCCACCTCCCCCACTGACTTCAGATGGGGGAATTTCAGGAACTGTGAAAAAAAGAAACGTATAGCTGTCTACACAGTGTAGATACATGAGGTGACATCCTATAACGTTAACCCCTTTCTTTGAAGCTAACATGGTAGTCTTCCTATTTCTTTTGCAAATCAAGGCAAGTGCTTTTGAACCAGTGTGAGCAGTCCTGGAAAGCCCCCGTCCCTTCCGGCATTCAGCTAGCACGTTACCTCCGTGGGGCAAACAGGTATTATTTGTCTCAGCGTTTGCAAAACCTGACACATTGTATGCTAGACCTGCTTTAATGTTTATGAACTTCTAAAAACCAGTGGTGTGCTTCAGGTTTTCAACAAGGTTAACTCATGCAGATGTATCAGGCGATGGCCTCATTCCAAGTAACAGCTGGGGTTTTGATGTGTTCTAAGCTACATGCTTGTTACATAGGAGGTACACACGGCCCAAACACCAGGAAGGGAAAAAAAAGTCAAAATTCACCTCTTCCCACCCATAAACATTTTCATAATCTGCAGCACTGACTTGGGCATACTAAACACAGTTGAAACGTATTTAGACGTTATGTGTAATGCAACATAAACTGTCCCACAGCTAAATGGAAAAATCATGAACAAACTAGTCATAGACTTTTCTATTTGATGGCAATGCCAAGCTTGTTTGCAATAAGCCAAGGATACGATTTTTTTTTTTTTAAATATATCTAAGAAACATTCTTGAATTAAAAACAAATAGAAGAACCCACTAACCTGCCTCTTCGGTTCTTACTTTTTCTGAGGGTAAACTAGGCTCTCCACCTCCTATTTTGTTACTGGCAACTACACGAAATTCATATTCAACCCAGGGATTTAAATCCACCACTGTGGTTGTGAATGTATTTCCATCAATTACATCTGGAACTATTAAAAAGAAAAAAAGAAAACTAAGAACATGGTGTCCCCTAGTCAAACATATTTCAACAGAACTTGTGTGTTTTACCTGTTGTAACTCGCTGCCAGCCAACTGAAAAAGGTGTTCTTGCTTGTATGGTGTAAGTGGTTACTGGGCTGTGATTATCTGTGCCTTCTTGCCAGGAGATCTGAGCTGTGGTATCAGTTATTTCATCCACTTTCACATGTTCAGGGGGCCCAGGTGAGCCTAGGATAAGATTGAAAAACAGGAGGTGTTTTATGAAGCCAGTATGCTGGAAATCACTAACATCGCAGTATGGATTCCCATTGTATCGAGTACTGTGCAAGGAAGAAAACAATTTAGCTTGGAATAAGAATATTTGTATTTTTTTTTTCGCTTTTAACATTCACTAAACTTGCATCTGATAAAGTAATTCTCAAATAGTAACCTTGAACTCTTATACAGACGACAGTGTTTTGTTTTAGTTCAAGAACTTTTGTTCAGCATGATTTCTCTACCTTTCCACATTCTGTCTTTTACTTTGGTCCTTGATGTCCTCTTTTAATCTACTAATACACCTCTGTAGTCTGCCAATTTGTTATCTACAGCGGTTTTAGTGTATGATGCACTGTAGCAATTTCCCAGCAGAACATCTGAGCAGCACCCTGAGCAGCTATTCAGTCAGGCAAGTGTCCTGCTGCATTCTGGAAAAATCCTGATTCTGGGCAGACAAGCAAAAATGCTGTTTTTGTCTCATCTGCACTAGCAAACAGAGCTGAAATAACTAACAGTACAAAGGCAATTATAAAATACCTGGCATATTTTAAAATGCATTGAATAAATGTTGATTGCATAATGTTCATTCCTGAATTACAGATTTTCTCTTGCATTAAATGTAGCTGCATCATCAGCAATGAAAACTACAGCTCAGGCTTAGCTGCAAGCATTCCTGCTCTGGAAAAAAACAAATAACCCTGCATTATATAATTTAAATTCCAGTGTGTCTCTAGGACAAAGCCTTTCCTAGACTTTGGCAGCGGACGCCCATTTCACAGGAAGGATTCTGGACCATGAAGTCACCAACCCCATTTGGTCATTTAGCAGAGGCAGCAACTCACAACTATGTCACAGCTGCCAGTACTGAGTTCCCACTCATCAGTGACTTGAAGGACCGTCAGTGTGAAAATATGACATGTCAAGATTTATTATATTCTTCAAATTTTCATTTCTCTGGGAAAAAGCAAGCTTCATCCAAAACTGAGCTAAAATTCTCCCTAACTGCAAGGCAGAATCATGTAATTCAAGTCACAGATGAATTGGTTTTGTAATCCACATCATCAGTTGTTTCTGTAATCTACAATACACATCAGTAAGAAAATACAATTCACAGTAACTGAAGCTGAAATTTACCTCGTACTATAAGATCCGCTGCAGATGCTACGCTATCCACTTCTGTCTTCACCATACAAACATATTTTCCACTATGTTTCAGCTGGATGTTTCTAATCATTAAATCTCCTGATGCACTCTGTCAAAATACAAAGTTCATAAATGAATGACCTTGTGATTTAATATTAAGCTCATATTTTGCAAGTAGAGAAGATATCAACCAAAACAGTTGAAGATAAAGTTGCCCCAAAATGACAGGGGCAGACAGCCTGCAGGACAGCAAGTTATTACCCTTCAGCTGCTCCGTGGTAACTGTCTGCAAGCGTTCTCCTACTGTCCGCGGGGTAGCATCCCTCTTTGCAAGAGAAGCCAGCTACAGCACGGTTACCTTGCCCTGGGAACATACCTGCTGATGGCTACTAAGAAACAGGAAGAAAGTCTGCACCCCATGACCAACTGTTTGTCTCAAAGCCCTGAGAGAGAGAAAGATGTAGTTTCTGTGGCCATCACCCAGTTTGGTTTCCAGGCAGAATTTGTAAGTGTTGTTATCACAGACTTTTAAAGAGTTCAAATGTGTAAACAACAAAGCTGAATTTGGTCCATTCAATAGGTTTACAAATGAGATGCAGAAAGGCACAGTGCAGGATGAACGGTCTTGGGCCAGTTTGCTGCTAAGTCCTTCTCCTTATTTAAAGCCTCATATTCTTGGCATCTTGTCTACGATTTTCTTCTGACAAGTTACTTTGTATTATGAGCACATTTTGACTTAAGGGCTATGCATTTGTAGCTCTTTGGTTAATTTCCCTGATTTTACAAGTCCTAGTTCTACTCTGTGTTCTTCATTGAGCATTTCATCTTTAGTCATTGCTTTCCCTTTGGTCTCTTTCGTGTTGTATCACGTGGCTGATCTCCTGAATCAAGGGGAACACACATAAAAAACTTGAATGCTTACTGTAATTTCATATCATGTTAGGTCTTTTTCCATATTGTTTGTTCTCTACATTACTGACAGAGAACTTAATCCTAAACCTTTGGTAGCCAGTGTTGCTTCAAAATCTCCTCTTTGTGTCAGTTGAATTACTGCTTTAACCCAGTTCACATCATATTTTCCAGGTGAAAAAATCTCTCAGTCAGATACCTTTTTTCAGATTATTTCAGATAAATCTCTAACACAATATGCAAATCAGCTGTGCCATTTTGTCGCAAATATTTGTTTTTGAGCTTGAGTCTAGTTCACTGATGTCAACATCTATAGTTAAATTGTAGGATGAGCATTATTATGTCTCACTCACAAGCTGAAAACAATTCTGCCTGCTTCCCTTCCATGTGTGACAATATAAATACAATGCCAGGTCTCCCATGAAAACAAAGATGTAAGCATTTAGAGGACAATCCAGCACTGATTGCCTACAATACCCTACAAGTTAAGTTCAAGGCAATCTAATATCCATCTACTTGACTGGAAGTGGATATTCAGGAAATGATCAGCAACAGATGCTCACAAGCAAATCATGTTCTACATGAACTAATTTTAGCAAACTGTATTTAAAATCTGGGCAAAGGGGACTGTCAAATGGAATAATTTTACTGAAATAAAAAAACAAAACAAAACAAAACAAAACACTGAAATATTAACACCACATTTAAATTATTTGTGGATATTTTAGGGAAGCCTCCCAAAGTATTGGTGAAAATAAGAGAAATGTGCAGCAGCAAAAAGCTAGCACATAGAAGGCACGCTCACCTCTCCTGGCTCTGCAGACCATTAGCAGTATCCCCATTCTTGCCTAGCCAGATTAAATCTTTGTCAGTGTGGACAAGTCCAGGTGACAGTAAGGTCACCTTCCTTTCTCCATGCTAGACAGAATACAAATAAGGAGAAGTGCATGCACAGTACGAACGTTTGCTGGAATTGCTTTTGCTTTTCCCGACTGCATAACAATTTCAGCCATTGCTGGGCTGTATAAGCAGGTGATACCAGAAGCAGTTTAGAGGCAATCTGTTCAGAACTTTGGAATCTGCTTGGTTTGCCATACCCTTTGTATAAATCATTTGTTTAACAAAAAAAGAACAGTGTGACAGTGTTACATCCTATATTTTTCTAACCATCTGGAAGACCAGGTGGTGGTCCCATAATGTTCCCACTAACTACTACATGTTGGGGACCTCAGGCATGCGTGGAAGGGACTTCCAAGACATCATTAGATAGAAAACTATCCATTGAAAAATTATTTTCCTTTTGTCATGTTTACCAACAAAGCTGAAGTTATGCACAGAAATTTTCACTTAACAAATATGCACTGTGACTACCGGAAGGCTTATTTACTTACTGTGATGCTCATGTAACTCCAGATGAAATTATTCCATTGACTTTAGTGGGATCCAGACAAAGCCCACAAAATATATTGTGTATCTCTTCATAACCTATCAAGTTTTCTACTTAGGAGCCTCAATCTCCTCTCTATACAGGTAAGAGTTTAAAAAACAAAAACAAAACTAAACATCTGTATTCCATAAGAACCCCTCATTCTGTCCCTTATGACAAACTTCCAAGTAAAATGTTCGAGATTCAGAGGTCTGAGTTAGTTGGTACCCATTCTGGAATTTTCTTCAGGACAGGTTGAGAATTTTCTGTGAAAAACTACTTTTTGATACTTCTTTTTCATGTGGGGAAGGGTGTGGGAACCTAAACATGGCACTGATTTGGAATTATGCCTGTGTTTGTTTTAAGAAAAAGCTGGAATTTTTAGTGAGAAAAAATATTTCATTTTCCAGTCTGCTTATGAATCCTTAATTGAGCCAATAAAACTGTAAAATTCAGGTTTCTGAATGTTTCCTTTCTAATATCACTATTTGTATACACAACAAGAGTACGGCTAGGGGGAAATATTACTAAATAAATAAAGGCCATGTAGCAATACTGGAAGGTAACGGGCTATGAAATCGGAGCATTCCCATTACAGCATGACAGATGGTCAGTTTGTAATTCTAGAAACATTTCTATGAAAATATACACGATATATGAACATCTCATGGCTCTTACAAGGAGATCTCATCATCTCCACATGCACGTGTGTTTAATCAGTTGCAAACTGTAGAACAGTCCTGTGTGTTTGGTGCCTACTGATTAAATGCTAAATCTTTTGATGTTTTACAGGCAAAAAAAGAAGTTAGGTGCTGAATTTTCACAGTTTCACAGGCAGAAGTGCATAACCCACAGCTGTCCCTATAGAACAGATCTGGCAAGATTACATGAAAGGAAACGTTATGAAAGCTTAGACTGGCCAGTTTCATGCTGATGCTCAGCTGTTTGTCTTTTTATTACTTGGCCATGGCTTGCACTGTAATAAGGCCTGTTGCTGTAATTGATTTCATTCTCTTGATACATCTTTCATCTGTCTTAATGCTTAACTTTTCATGTTTTGATTACAAAGCTAAATTCTAAAAAGCATTAGTGTAACCATCCCCCACCAGCAGCATTGCTTCATCCTGCATTAGAAATATTTAATGAGATATACGGCCTCCCTCTCTCACTGCGGAAGGCCCAGAGAGAAAGGTGAGGGATATGCTAGGGACATAAGTGCAGGAGAAATAAAGGAAGATGTGATTTTTTGGTTAGGTTTTAGGCTGGAGCTCACAAAATCTGAGTCAAGTTCCTCAATCTGCCATTGTTATGTTTCATGTGATTTTGGGAAAATTGTGTAGGGCCAGATGCAGAAACAGAGGTAGACATTTATAATACTTCAGGTCTAAAATATGAGGTGCCTGTACAACAACTTACATGCAGCAAGCTAGCTCAATTAATGATTTCTCTCCAACAGAATTCTACAGGCCCAAAACAGAACAAATGTCTTATTTTTACCACAGTGAAAAAAGAAAGTGAGCCTGCCTGTGCTGCATACATCTATAAGGGAACTGAAGAGAAGGTGTTTACAACTTACCCCCCCAACCTTCTCAAAATGAGAGGCATCTTTTTTGAAATCGGTGAGCGTCCCGTTGAAATACCATGTGAAGCTGATGTCCAGTATAGGATCATGCTGAACCTGGCAAGGCAAGACGACACTTTCTCCAACAGTGACATCCATGTTTGAAGGTGCCAAAGTAATCCTTGTTGGCTCTGTTGAGAGCAGAAATATCGGTTACTGGATTTCTGTATTACTGAGCTTTGCCTGCTGCTAATGTGCTACCATGTTCTTCAAATGTGATTAATGACAGTCACTTCAAATTATGCAGCTGGACTATAAATGCCACTGACTGACCTCTCTTGTTGGAGCACTGCATCGTTGCACATTTACCAGGTAGATTTGAACCTGCTGTGTACAGGCCAATATACTTTACCAAGCTAAATGCACTGCAACCCACAGCAACGAAATTACCATTCAGAAGCACGTGTAGTTCTCAGCAATAACCCACATGTTTTGGAGCAGGAAGGTATAGTAGCAGCCACTGAGAAGATTTAGAGGTGGGAGTGGGAGGAGGAGCTAACAAAACCGGGAAACTAGAGGAAATCTATACATGGTAGGATGCATTGGATATTTGGGTCCATGTATCATATAGAACATTAATAGTGCCATTAAGAATAGCTGCTTGCAATTCCTGAATCACACTAACAGAAAAAAATCAAGTACGGTAAACACTGCAAAAATTAAATTTCATTCTATAAATCCTCTGTACATAATTCTATTATTTGTATATAAAAAGGCATGAATCATTTAGAAACAGACTGAAAGTCTGTAGCTGTTAATTCACTGAACAAAATAATTCTGTTTGGATCTATGAGATATATAGGATATGTAATGCAGTAGGATATTAAATAATTACACGTTTGGGAAATCAGATATTCCAATTTTAAAAAAGAACATCACGAGAAAAGACAGTCTTCAGCTAAACTTCACAAACCACTTGTCCTTTTAATCCAGTATCCTAGACAGCAGCTAGTAATGGATGGCTTGGAGAAAGGGGCAAGAACCCTTTTAACAGCAATTACGTACACAACTAGCTTTTGAAAGACTTTCTATTTTACTGCGTGTGGAGTCCCTGAACACTCCTGCAGCTGGAGCTTCTTCCATATCTTTTTCCATAAACAAATAAGTGTGTAGTTCCTTAGGGCTAAATAGATTTTTGGACTGTAATGTATAATGACCTCAAATATTTTTGGTGAATTTTTTTTGTTGAATATTTTTGCATGATTTGTCTTTTTTTTTTTTTTTTTTTTTTTTTTTAACAATTTAAGAAGTACTTAGAAGTATAATTGCATTGTTTAGTATTTAGGTAAGTAAGACAGTGGAGGAAAATGTTCAGAACTCCCTGATCTGAGATCCAAGGGCCAAGAAACATCTCTGCCAAAGAGAGACAATCGCTCAGTCTCTTTCCTCTCAACTAATCAAACATCTATTCTTTTATTTTTATACATTGTTAAATATATAACTTCTCACACTTTACTTTTCAACATATTTATTTTTTGTTCAAAGAGCAAACTCAGAATTCACATCATTGCAGACTTTTGTTGCAGAGTTTGCAATTCAATTTAAATCATCGTACAGATGACCCTCCCTTTCCAGCTCACCCACCTGTAACTATTAAGTTTGTCGTTCCACTGGCTGTTCCAAACTGGTTTGTTGCCACACAAGTGTAGCTTCCAGCATCAACTTTCGTCACGTTGGCTATTCTTAGTCCTCCATCCTTTAAGAACACAATTCTAAAAAATTATGAAGAGATTTTAAAAGTTGCAGCATTGGTTTGCAGGCAAAATGCTTGAATACTCATTCTGTTATACCAGACAGATGAAACTGCATCAGTTATCAACCTGGTGTCTGAAAATTTTGATGCTATGCACTGATGATATGCAACAAAGCTAAACCCATCCTTCAGTTACTCACTGTTTTGGACACCAGTAGAACCAATATTTAATATATGTATGCCTGTATGTGCATGAGAGAGAGACGCCACATTAACTGCATCTTTTCCAGCTGTACCAATTGAAGCTAGAATAATTTTCAACTGTATCATGTTGCTTACCTCACACAGTCTCGCATGGCAACTTGGAAATAACTGTGTGTCATTATTATGATGATGCAATAGGATTTTTCATAAGCAATCCACATTTTGCACTTTTCAGTATTCATGTATACAAGACTAATGCATAGTCCACAGAAGTCAATAAGTAGCTCATTTGCACCACTAACTCTTCAGAGTAGGATTTAGCCCGTGCAAGTATAAACTCAGGTTTTGTTTAGAAAGCAAACTCAGACTTCACACTGTGGCAGCCTTCTGTCTCGGTTCCTCACCTACACTATGCAGGAGGGACCTGCAGACATGCAGGCAAAGAGGTGTGCTTTGTGGAAGGACTTGAAGGAAAAAACCCTCCACCCCAAACTCAGACAGTGAGAATCATGCCCAATGGACAGATAGGATGGAACAAAACAGAAATACTCCTGAATAATGCAAACCAAAGGAGACTTGCATTGCTGATACAGACATAAGAGCACCAACATCCCAATAGTAGAGATGACAACCTAGCCAACAGCACTGGAGGGACCTAAAGGTAAGGCTAATTTAATTCCCTCTTTCTGGTCCTCCCATCTGTCATATCCTTAGATGCAGGACCTTCCACCAACTAAGAGATAAACCTGGAGCACCTATATAACCAACTGTATATAAAAATGTTCTGAATAATTGGAAAAAAAAAAAAGTAAACAATAGCTTCCCAATACACCTGAGCTAAAAGAGCTTCAGAGCGTCTATCTCAAATCACACCAATCCATTCCAAAGGCATCAAATGAATCACAGCAAGGCTACACTGTCAGTTCCCTAGGCACCTTAGCTAACAGGCATTTTGGAAACATCCCAAACACCCCACATCTAGCTAAACAGAATCAACAAAACAGCAAACAACATTAATACGCGAGGCAAACCTCTAACCACATTAGCTGGAGAGTCTTACACAGTTGTCAAAATAAGTATCATCTCAGAAGGTGGCAAAAGTCATGAAATTTAACATTGCTATCTTCCCTTTTCAGAACACTCATGAATATTTTGTCTTCTCACTTGCATGCACTTCATTATTAACCTGCTTCTTTATTCAGTACAAAATTAAATACACACCCCTGCTGCTCTTTTTATTTTTAACATATGTGAGGCAAATTAGTATCAATAATTTGTCCCAACCGAGATTCAGTCCTCTAGTTAAATACATACTACAAGAAGTAGATTAAGAAGTCTGCTGTGTTAGTTGGAAATTGGGAGCACTGCCTTTCTTCTCGAAACCTGTCCCAAGCATGGGATATGCAGGATGCTCATTTGAAAATACAGGTTCCTTGCTCTTCTGTCATTCATGCACTGTATCCAACAGCTCAGTGTGAGCAGTGCTCTGTGTGAAACCGCGTGTGTTGTGGTAGCTGATGAAGGATAATGCAAGCTTCAGACTGCAGCACTGGCTGTAGGGCAAGACTGTAAAGACTTTCTGGACTGAAGGCACAGACATAAGGCTAAGACACACCTTGTGAATGTGCTACCTTGGATTCCATCTCATCACTGAAAGGTAAGTTGGCCCTTAAAAGGTATATGCTTCAGTAAACTGCACTGTCATTAATTGTTTATTTTGATTTATATTATAAATAATACAATGTTATGATGGTATCTTTTTTTAAGCAATGCATTTGAATCCATATTTCAGAGAATAATGACGCTGATGAATAAGGACAGTGTAACGCAACTCTGAAGTTTGATGGATTCGGTGATCTCATCCTTCACCCTTACCTTCTCTGATCCTCCAAAACTATCCTCACTACCACAGACCACACCTGTGGGACTCTATCATGCCTGTGTAGTTATGCTGCTTTCCCTTAATAGCAAGTTTACCTAATCCTCAAGGCCACATGGAGACTGCATTTTAAACATATGAAAGCATGAGTCTGGTTTCCTTCCACAGCTGCACTGATAGCATGCAGCTCTTCACAATGAAACACACTCTAGAATTAAGCACAACTTTTAACTGCTTTTCTTAATTATTTTGAATTGTATTTTATATTTTCTTTAAAAAGGTGTTATAACACTCAATATTGTGGTACCTGAGATAAATTTCCTTTGGGCAAAGGTATCAATAATGAAAATTTCAATAATGAAATTAAAGTGCAAATTACAAGAACCAACAAATTGTCTTGTTAGAATGGCAGAGAAAAGCACCCTATTTGGTAGAGAAAAGTTATAAACAGACAGACAGGCAGTTTTAACAGCATACATCTGGAAGTAACCATCTTCGAATCTTCGAAAGTTTACTGAGCTACCTAAGCCAACGTGGCATCATTTGAAGCATATTCGTAAGGAGAATGAATCAAGAATAATTTGGGTTGGAAGGCACCTTTACAGATCATCTAGTCCAACCTCTCTGCCGTGGGCTGGCACATCTCCCACAACAGTGTTAGCACAGCTGACCTCCCTAGGGCTTATTAACTTGTTTTAGAAAATTCTTAAGTAATATTTGCCTGCACCTAATATTAGATAGAGCATTTATAATTAATTAAATTTTACTGTATGGTTTATAGGCATTTTAAATATGACGTGATTAATACATTTGATAGGTAATTATAACTATATCAATAAAAGGTGTTAAAATATATCAATTATGGTTGCAAGCAAGCTACTTAGTTTTTGGACTTTCTAGCTATCTGTATCGTCTGCAAGGGCTTGTATTGCATCATCTACTTTTACGCAGTTTCCAGAAGAAAAAATGTAAAAACAAATAAAAACACAATAGCGTTGACAATGCTTTAGATCAAACAAACTAAAAATGGGGTTGGGGTATAAAACAGAAAATGTCTATTGTTTAATTAAAGCAAATCACATTTAGAGTGCTCTGAGCTATCTCCAAGCCTAGTTTGTCTAAAATAATGAAGCAATAGGCTTACTAAAACCAAGACATAGTTAAGAATCAATTTTTTTTTAAGAATTAAAAACAAACCAAAACAAAAAAACAACAAATCAATTCTAGAAAAATTTTATTGTCAAAATAAAATCTTTACTGGTGAATTAGAAAGAGCAACTCTTTACTTTTTCAATTACAAAGCAGTAAATGCAGCGCAGCTTATGAAAACACAAAACCCAGAAATAGCTCTATCCCTTCTTCCTGAAACATTAGACAAACTGAAGCTTTTAGTATACTTAAAATTATTAGAAATTCATACACTGTTATAAAACAAACAGACTGTGGCTGGCCTGCTGCCAGGAAGTGATCTAGATTTCCAACTCAGAAAAATAATACACCCTTTAGTGTTCCCTGTATCTGCAAGAGTTTTTCCGATACATTTTGCTGAAGGCCAGCAATTTTCAAAGTGAATTTCATTTTCAATGACCTGCATACTTCTGATGCACTGGCAAACAACAGAAACTTTATCCCTGTAAAATAAAGATAATTGGCTGAATAATGCTTTGGCATATATGCATTAGCACAACTGGAGACTGATTTAGGACCTATCTGCTCCTCTGATCAAAATATGATTGACAAAACTAAAATCATTCTCTTATTCTCGAAGTCCATGCTTCTACGCTTCTTGACTGAAGTCAAAAGAATGGGAGAGGCATTGACCAATTTCGGGACTTCAGGGTTCCTGACTTGAGAGGCAAAACTAGGAGAGTTTTCCTGTCCCACCTAAACTGGGAACGTGTATTTGGCATTACAGACCTTCCAAACAGCTGAGGGACTTCAGTGACGTTACAGTCTCCATTAAATTCCACCCAGTATGTCAGGTTTGTTTTACTCATTAGATTATCATTTGTTATCAGTTATCTTAGTCATAACTGACCATGCAGAAATCCAACTGTGGAATGAGCACATATACTTCTAATACTGATAAATTATTTTACTATTGTTACAGACTGCACCATATTTTCAATATTTACGGATACTCAGATGATACATGATATTTGTATCATCTGAGATTAGAGGCAAGCAATGCTCCAGGAAGCCAATCCAAAATCTGTTGACTTCACTGTCTGTAGTGTAAGAACATTCCAGCCATTCTACATTCACTGTCCCCATATTTGCTTGCTTAGAGAACTGTGACACTATTATCTAGAGGCTTACATATTTTTACCTTACTCATCAAAATCCTGTTAAATGGAAATGTTGGTGCAGTACAACCACACGCACAACTGAGGGCCAGCATAAGCCTCAGGATCCAAGATCCCAGCTCTTCTGATTCAAGGCTGCCACCTGAAATTTGGTGTCATTAATGAAACTGTTAACTAATGCAAATTTGCTCATTTTCCCATGACAATACTTTATTGCTAAAATAACAGAGATAGTCAAACTAAACAATTACTGCTTTTTTATATTTGTCAGATTATTCAGCAGAAAAGCCAAATATTTTTGATATTACCCTTATCGATGTATTAAACATAAACATATTACTTTCTAGTTCATAACTCTTCAGTACAAAGGATCAGTGGAAAAGTGGGTCAAAACTGCTTTTTATATAGCAAGCAAATTCCAACTAAATTAAACCAGATTACTTAACAAGAAAGTCAGCCAAAATAAGCTCTTATTGAAGCACTGGAAAGCAAATGTGTTACTTTCTAGATCACAGCATTTCAAACTGAAGTAAAAATACTTCATTCAAACTGTAGTGAAGATAAAACCAGTAACTGATCCTTATAAGAAATACGCAACATTTTATCAGGAATAATTCCTCTTCTTTTCTTTCTCCCTTAATTTGACATCACTTCATCACAGTTAAAGATGCTAAAACGGGAAATTTTTTGAGAGACTTGCATTGCAATGCTTGCTAGTGAAGTTAAAGTTTGCAGTATCTTTTCATCTTTTTCTGCTCTTGGTAAATTTAGAAACATCTAAGAATAAAGGTGGATTTGTTTACAGGCAAAATACTGCTCTGCATGATCTCAAAATCTTAATCTTTCTCTAGACAGATATTGGAGATACAATATAAAAATATTTAAAGAAATCTTTAAAAGGGGTATCTAGGACCTAGCATGTTTTAGTGCCTTCTGTTTACTGCCTTCTGTTTTTGATGGAGATGTGAGTTAAACTAGCATCAAGTGCATTTAACCTTCGTTAAAATGTCTAATACTCCTTTTCTGGAGGATACATGAAAAATAAAAGCTCATCCATCAGGAGATGGCGTTGTCTTAGGCCAACTCTCAACAGAGAAGGTGGAAGGACTGTCCCCCTGGAGACCTTGGGGTTTGTGGTCTGCTATCAGGAGAAGCCACCCCAGAATCATTTACAATAAAAACAACCAGGTTGTGGCTTAATGACTGCAGAATAATATACTTTACAGAAAATTTTTAAAGGCCTTATAGTATGAGCTGGTTGGGAAAGAACAGCCTAAGTAGTACAAGCTGCTCCTATTGTGGTGTTACACACAATAACCATAATATGGGGTAAAGACAGACCTGTGCCAATTAATCACAGATTCCTACACTCAGTAACTGATCTGGCATCACTGAAGACAAGAGAATTCTTGCTAATTCTTGATTATCATGCTCATTATATCCAAAATGATTTGTTTCAGAGGTCCAAAACTGCATTTTGAAGGGAAGTATTTCTTGTTTTAGTACCCAGTTCATTTAATTCCTGTTTTCTGCCTTTACTTCTGCATACTCTAGAGCGATCCATGTACCTTAATACTTTCTGCATTCCACTGTCCTTCATCATCTAGCTTTCTTTATTCAAGATATTAAAAAAAAAAAAAATCACGTATTTTGCAAAACTAACAAGAAGCAAGATTATATTATTCAGTGTTGAGCTACTTCTCAGTCCAGAGGCTCACAAATCCATTTTGACTTATATCTTCTCCCCTCCGCAAGACATAAGAGATTCAGCTCATTTAATTAAAATTTACTGAGTCATTATCCAAATCTTCTACATACTGAAAACACAGCAGCATTTAAAAATAAATTAAAAATACAAGCAACGGTGCCATCAAAATGAAAATCTTTCAGGCTTTACAAAAGTAATGTGATCAGTAACCCCAGTGAAATGTAAAATCACTTACAACAAAATACTAAGGATACTTTGAAGTAATGGAGTACTTAGCTTTATTATACCAGAGCGCTGGTGGAGTGTGCTTGGGACTGTCTGGACACGACTGTGCTGGCACACTCTCCAGAGAGGATAGGCTCCAACATTTGCCTAAGTTTACACGAAAACCAAAACATTCCACTGCCCGCATTCTTTAATAAGTTGAATAAGTTCGTTACATCACAAGCAAACCTATCAAATCAGCAAGAGTATGGTTTTAACTACTCAAGGACAAATGGACTCGGGAACTATACGTGTATTTATCCACGTGGGATATAGTGCAAGAGCTGTTCCCTTGCAGAAACTGACTTCCCGAAAGGAAACAACTTGCTGCGCTCCTTGAAGACTTCCACTTCTCTGCAGCTCTTTACATGCAAATGGGAATTATAAAGAGAGGGGAAATCCTTTCACTTAATCTCTTTCTCAAGGAGTGCTCTATTAGATAGCCTGAATGCCACTGTAGGTCTGAGGTCCAAATGTACTTAAGCTTGTTCTGCCTCTCCTAGGTAAAGAGCATGCTGGACTTCTGTGCCCAGCATTATCCTTTTGGGGATCTCGTTGATCCCTTTTTCTGCAATTAAAAAAGGCACCCTTTGCCCCAACCGACCCCCAGTACAGACTTCTCCCTTAGAAATTTAGTTAATGGTTGAAAAATGTACTGCTAATTGGAAACCCATTCCCGAATTGGAAGAATTGTAGAACTGCAAGGAATTAATGAATTGCAATTATCCATAGCAGACAGTAATGAACTACAGCGCTTTCTGCAAAGAATCACATTTCTCCTTTTCTCTGAAGCAAAGTGGACTCCATTTAGATTAATTCAGGAATACTGGCTTGTTATTATGTTTCCTCTGTAAGCCATTTATAGTGTGTTATCAAAAATACAGTGGGAAACACTTTGGGCCATATTTTGGAAATATCTGCACTTTGCAGAACTGAAAGCCATAATTTGTGTTTCCAAGCAAATGCATAAATGTAAGCAGGCAGCATTATGTATGCTCAAAATGTTTTCAGAAATTGAACATTACTTTCTTTTGCCTGGTGCCATTGCCACGATTGAAATCAGTGGGTACTGCTTTTGAAGGGCAAGTCAAAGCAACCATTAAGACCAGATTTGGATTTCAGACAGAAAACTCACGAAGTGCAAGTCATGGCTGGAATGCTCTTGGACACATGTGGAGCATGTCCGTGCATGTCTGGCAGCTTTGAATATCATGAGTCTAACCTACACAGGTTATCTGAATGCTGATGATAGGCAGCGCCAACAACAAGACAGGCAGGAACGGGAAGGATACCATTCTCCCTGCCTTTTTAGAGGAAAGACGTAAGGACAAAAGTTACGAATTTTCCTAAATGGAGAAAATCAGGTACTATGTAGTTATGCACATGCTTACAAGTGACCATAAAAATAACAATTGAGAATCATCAAAAAACAAGAGGCTTCACATAGTCTTAGAGATCATTGTGGCCATGTATTACAGACTTATTTATGAATGTGATATTATGTCATTACAAGACAATGGGAGGTTTCACAAAGGAAGACCAACAAGGGACTTTGAATGAGATTTTGCTTGCTTGTAGGCATGGAGCCAGCTAGCAAGTCTGTGGTACTGTGTCAAGCTCTATAATGACGGATGCCTAATCTCCTGCCAAACTGCTGTATCTGACCACACATAACACTTGAACACATGAAGACTATTGTGTTCTCCGTGAAGAAAGAGCCATAGCTGCACAGACCAAGACAGCCAAGTGTGCAAACTTTTCAGGTACAAAAAGACCCCTCTAGACTTACAATGGAGCAAATAATGGTCTCAATCCCAGCCTCTAAAAGTTTTGATCTATCTGACAGAATCTTCTGAATTCAGAAATTTCAAAACAAAAACACTATGCAGTGTTTTACAGAAATAGGAATAATTTTGGTAATGGTATTACAATTCTAAAAGTTTTCTATTCTGTCCCATACACATCACTGATAACATATACTGAGCAGATGTTTACACCCACCTTTGCATAGTGATGTTTGTATCACTTTCCCGTGTTCACAGTTAATTTACAATACTTATATACTAGCGGTTTTATTTTTTCTTTCCAAAGTGTATTACACATTTGTTTGTGTACAGTGTATTATATATCTGTACACAGATTAGACATTACTAATCTGTCACCATTCAGCTCAGTGGTCTGGGTTCATCAGATCCCTCTTGCAATTACATAGTAAACCTTGCATATTTTCATATATCTTTTAAATATACCTATAAGTTTGAGTCATCTTTGTAGTAACTTTTCCCATAAAAGCAAACACAGTAGTAGAACAGTAACAACTGAAATATTAGAATGGTAAGAGTAGTATTCTGGACCTCCCAATTATTAATTTTTGCCAACTGGAAATTTTCTTTTCTCTTTTTTCTTTTTTTTCATTTCTGGGTCACATTATCATCATGGTTGTAATATGCCTCATCTATCTCCTTGCCAGTGTTTTCAGAAAATTTTGTCGAAGGCTTTTGGTAGTGTTTTATAGGCTTTGCCTTTCCAGGTTTTCTATCAGTACCTGGTTTTCTCTAAATCAGGCCAAACTCTACATTAAACTGAAAGTAAAAGCTGGCCCTTGACCTTAAAGAAAGCTATATACATGCTCTCTCAGTGCTCAGACACAATGACAATTAAAAAACAACCAAGCTCCCCCAGCTAGACAGATTTCAGAGAGACTTTCCAACTATTTGGATCTACAGATGATGCTATTGCATAAAAAGACATTAAAAAAACACTTTTTTTGTAAGCTTAAAACAAATAAACCAATATAGATTTGATACCTTTCATTTTCTTGTAGCTGCTCACCTCCCTTCTTCCAGGAACATTTGGCCTTAGGGGAAGCTTTCGGTTTGCATTCGAAATCAACTGTGCTGCCTATTTGAACCTGAATTGTTTTCTTCATTGGATTCTTGGAAAAATCTGGAGCAGAAGCTAAAACAGAAGGGATACTAACAGTGAAATAAAGCATCTTGAATTATATTAATGATACTACTATTTAGCACTTACGTGACACTTCTCAACTTCCAAACATAATTAAAAACATGAATGAATTAGATAATTCAGCCAGATCTTCTGTTGGGCAATTATGCATTATATACTGGTACAAAAAGTAAAGGTTTCAATTTTGCAAAGTATGTCACCTAATGAAGCATGCATGTAAGATCACACTGACTTTATTTGATCTGAAGCTCGCTGAACCCAACGAGCTTTAAGCAAATGCCTAACTTTACGCTTTGCTGAATTTGAGCTTACATGACTTGTCCAAGTCTGGTGAGGGCAGTCAACACCAGAAGTCTCATTAAAACTCAAGGAATTAGGTGGCTTCTACTTTCATGTCAGAGTACAATGCCACATCAGGTATGTTAAATGACACAAAACTACACTGGAGCTCATCTGTTTATATTAGCTAACAGTTAAAAAAAAGGCACATGGCTTCTATCTATGCCAACACTGAACTTTGAAAGGAAATTCAGTATTTTAGGAGAATGAGGCTGAGGGAACAGTCTGCTGATTGAGTATATAAGGGAAATAACTCATGCCCCAAACACACTGTTCTTACAGGCTCAGTTTTGACATCAATCTTTCTATGTTGGAAGCAGAAATTGCACAAACATATCAATGCATATGGCAGTCTGCAAGTTCACTGTTTCCCTCAAATAAATGGTTGTCATTTATTCTAGACTCCAGCATGCGTCACTTGAATGACTGAATGACAATTCCTTGTCCCCTTGATCAAGAATGGCTGCACACAAGAGCAGCCTATTGCTTTTAAATGACATTGCTCCCTTGGGAACGTTGGAACCACAATGCAGAAGGTCAGTGCAGCTGACTGATGTGCTGAGCCAGTGCTGTTTCCAGACCCTGTGAGAGGTTTTAATCTCCAGGCCTGTGCCCAAGCCCCTGTATCTGCTTTTCCCCTAATTAATAATTTATCTGTGTTCTGTTTTAAAGCAATGAATGATTGGACTGCAAATCCTCTGGAAACAGATGAATAAACTCCTCAGCGCTGCAGATAAAAAGATATTAGGTTGACAAAAATGGTTATGTCAGTCACAGCATCTCTGGGTGAGTTACAAACTTGAAATCAATACAAGGTGGAGTACTAGGCAGGCGGAGGGGGTGTGGAGAGGGAGAATGAGGTCCGTGTTTTAATAGAAAGGAAAATCTTACCTACAACCCTGAGCTCTGCACTCGAATAGATGACACCATGTTTATTTTCAGCTATGCATTGGTATCTGCCAGAATCTGTCAGATTTAGATTTGATATTGTAAGTGCACCATTTTCAATTTGGATCCTTCCCTGAATATTAAGAAAAATACCTTTATTGATGATATATTTCCTGTGAAAATTTAAAAATAAGTAAGAAATATATATAGGACAGCATAAATATGATAAATGGGGTAGATGTAACAACGTATATGTGAGGACAGTTATAAAATAGCTGATATGACCATATCATGGTATGGCAGCACTGAGATTTAGCAATGCAGTGTATAAAATCAATTCTTCAAACTTGCTTGGTTTCACAGAGGCTTTTTAGTCTCAAATACACTTGCATTTCGGAAATGCAACCCCGGAAATGTGGACAAAATCATACTGGGCATCTCACAGCAGACTAGAGTATCCAAAAAATACAGATGGCACTGGAATTTCATACTATTTAGAGATTTCACACTTGCCATTTGTTAATGAGCTCTCTGTAATACTATGCAGAAAAAAATCCAGCAGTCATTAAATGGAAGATGCATTTAAGTGCCTTAGAGCTGACAAAGCTACTGAAGTATAGGGTGCTTCTCACCTTGATACTTCTTGGAAAACTATATAAATTACGGTAAGAAGTGACTACTTTGAAGGATGGAGTGACGGGAACTGGTGACAAAAGGAACCAGTGACAAAGACAAAACCAAAAGAGCCTCTCCTTTGGGGAAAGACAGAGAAACAATAATAAACAGAGCGACAAACTATTTTCTCAAAAACATTTTCTGCTTTTTTGGAGCAGAAGTGCCTAACAAATGCCCTGGATGCGGCTCCCTTGGCCTAATGCCACGGGACTCACTCTTTGCCCTTTCTGCTAAGGGCGTACACTTACAGCTGGCCCCACTGAAGGGCGGCTGGCTATCTACATGTGGCCAAGACAGCTCAGCTCAGCTCCTTCCTTGACAGGTCCTTTCCCAGTTAATTGCAAGGTGCTCAGTCAGTTAGACAAAGGACAAAACAGTCCCTAAAAGGAACAAGCCTGAATCTCCACATCTTGATCCTATTTCTAGCATCCCGAGCTGCTCTTATTCTTCCTGACGACAGATTACGGGGAAGGGGAGCTTAGTGGAATAACCCCAGCAGGAAACTTTTGTGGAGGATACCCAGCATGAAGGAGGATTATTGCAGTAAAGGAGCTGAAGACAATTGATCACGATACACAAAGAACTCCTCTTCTGCTGTCTCCTCAGTGCCAGCCTTCAATGAGTTAGTCCTACAGTGTACAGCCCTTAAGCATTTCCAGAGTCATGCTTATTCCCTTACATCATACCTAAAGGCTTGACACAAATGCTCCATGGTGGAGAACTGGGAAATCTGAAAGATATAAGGTATTTTTGTACTTACTGAGGTAAAAAAGTGCATTACCTTAGTGACTTTGTGTAATACAGTAACAGTGCTCTTAAATCAGAGATATTTTGTACTTCCTCACTGAACCTGTCCACGAAACACTACCATTCCTTTTAGTGAGCATATAACTATAACGGTCTGAATGGTAAAAATTGTTTTTCAGTGCTTAGATCATTTTTCATAGCCATCCACTGAACTCACTTGAGCAGTCCTTCCTTCTTCAACTGTGGATGCCAACATTGAGCACAACATTCAAGTAGTCTTGACAGCACTGGCCAAGGGCAAAACGCCTTCCTACTATGGACTACTGCCCCTAGTTTATATTCCCAATAACCTGAATTCTGCAGTTTTCCCAATGTAGCAGTGAGAACTAAAATCGATAGGGGTATCAGATGCTTTTCTGCATTTCTGATCTGGCAGACATTTCAAGTACAACACTTTTTCCCTGTCACCAAATGTATTACATTCCACTAGACAGCTGTATTAAAGCAAATAATTATGTTACATTGCTATTTACATTTCAAACTTTGCATCAAATACTGGTGACCTGTGGCTTTTTATAATTTTTGTCCTCAAGAAGTTTGAAAATCTTTTCTTATTACCTTTAATGAAATTCCAATGACAAATATAACAAAATCATTTAAGGTCTCTATCCCTCATTTATGGTTGTTAATGTACGATTTTAATTAACTTGCTTCTCCAGTCTTTCCTTATATAATTATTTCTATGGTTCTACCATTGCTTTTAAATCTCCTTTTAGGATATTTTTGCTGGGATATTTTTGTACATTATAATTTGTCTTTGTGTTTCTGGTATTGCAGCTTTTGAAGTTTCCATCTGGATGCTCCTGACAAACAAACATGAAAAAGAATATAAAATATTTCTCTGGACATAACTACATGGACTTCTGTGAATTCTCATTGTTATATGAGGTAGTCCTAATTTTGCATATCATTTTGTTTTACAGAAACAAATGTTACCTCTATTGACAGTTGGTCTCCATTCTTCAGCCACCTGTAGGATGGTTTGGGCTTCCCACTTGCTCTGCAATCCCAGTATAAGGAGTCCTCTACAGCAACTTCAGTATCTTTTATTGTCTGTATCCAGTGAGGTTTTGCTGCAGATGAAATACATATCAACAACGAAGACCCTAACAAGTTATTGTACCACCAGAGATTCTCACTGGTTCTGCCTCAAGTCACCTAATGAAAGAAATTACTCACTGTTCCTTCTAAACATTTTTATTGCAAGTAGTAAAACAAAAGAAAATTGAGATTATAGATCACTAAAGCTGAACCAGTCAAACCAATATTAAAATCACTGATGATTAAACAACACAACTTTAAAATTGAGGTAAATGTAAGATAAAGAAATTAGCAGCAATATTGGAATTAAATAATTGATGTAGCCAAATCATCAAATTAATATCGAAGAGAATCCTTTAAGTCCTAAAAAAATGTAATGGTATGTCAGTCTTAATTTTAAATACCATTTGAACTGTTTTCAGTACTAGCACCCATCTCTTATAGATGAGTACAGAAAGATATGAGACTGGTTTTGATAGCATTAGACACAGCACAGCCTTTGAGTGATGCAAACCAGAATAAGTCCTTAACAAGTCCATTAAAATAGCTAATTTTAGAACAACATTTTGATGTATTAAAACTGTACATCCTTCAGAATTATCTAAAACAATTAAAAATGTAAAACTATAGTTTGAAACGCAACAGCTTTCATAGGGGGAAAAAAAGCTCACTTGGCAAATAAACGTTAATGAATGAAAGGCAACAGTAGTTTATTTCTTTAGTGCTATTTCACAGAAGAACATATCATTGTTTTATAGCTAACTGGTGTAAATTTTCTTTGAATTTGTTCAAATTGCTGGAAAGTTTATAATCTCAATATATATGCTATTTCTCCTAGAGAAGATAAATTCCGAACACTGCATATGAAGAAAACAGACAAGAAGTAGGATGAAACTTGGTTGCAAAAATATAATTAAGGGCAAAGGAATTTTCTGGAGTCAATTTGATTACCTTAATGATTTTCCTAAATTGATCATTTTTCCTATAAAAATAAATAAATACTGGAGCTAAACTTTCTCAACTAGAATCATTTGTATTTGCACTATATGTTCGTCTGGTTAAACTTAAGATGACTGGTGAAAAGTAAATTAGCATAGAATATCAATCAGAAGCACTTTTGCTTTTAGTATCTAAAAATGAAGAAAGATGTTATAAGACATTTAAAGAAGTAATATATACTATATATTTATATAACAATAATATTTACAAATCGAAGGGCAAGTTTTTGAAAGCATCTAGTTGATCTATGGACCAAAAAGTTATGTTTTCAAGTTCCTTACTCTACTAGAAATCTACACTGAGTGCAAATGTATCTTTAGACATCTCTGAGCAAGCTTTCTACTTGTTACTTTGGGAATAACGTCGACATTGATGATCTAGCAGGACAGTGCTGTACATTGACAACTATATTCCTCAGTTTCTGGATAATCTGGGCACATTACATTAAAGTCTATGCTTTTGCTCCTATATAAATATCAAAAGCTATATAACGTACACGAGACACGCCATATAGATAAATGTTTAGAAGAAAATTTTCTTTTAGCAAGACTTTGGCTTCTAAAACACAAAGAACCTTTGAAATGTAATCCCTTATTTCCTTAAATACAGCCTTTAACACTCTCATACGAAAACAAACAGAAAAAAAAAAAAAAAAAGACCCTGATGATACAGGAAAATATCATTACTTTATAGATGCTTTTTGGAGCACATAAGGTCAGATTAATTCCTGTTGAACTTCTTACTACAATAGCATTATATCAGCAATTAATTCAGACTAGGGAAATTAATCACTTGCCTATGGTCACAAGGGAAGTCTGCAGCACAGCTGAGAGCTGAACCTATTCCATTGCCAAAGGCACAAGACCAGCAGACCAACATTTGGATGAGGGATAGTATTCACTTCATTAAAAAAGATTCGTTCCTTTCTAGCATATAAATTCTGTCTCCATATAATGTTCTGAAATGCAGCAATAAGATCTCAACATGATCACATACTGTACCATACTTTTATGATAACAAGGAGTAATACTATTTATGATTTATGTATAAATACTCAGGATTAACTTCTCATAGAAGAATTAATTACAATATATTCATTTAGATATTAACTTAGGAGGCTTTGGAATTCAACCAGTATTTGCTGACAGTGAAACCTCCTGTTACTTCTTTTGTTTTGCATGTCTCTTATACCACATGACGATTAATGCCTTTCACTGATTTGGGGATTGTGTATTTTTTACACTCTCTTTATCAAGGTTAGCTCTAAAAGACAGGATAACCTAATCTTTGTGTCAGACAAACGTACTATCTTACTGATATTAATGTTGGTTAAATATTGAAAGCTAATGTTACTACACTGGAGTTCAAGAAAGAGCCACTGCTTTATCTCATGTTGTCATTTGGACTATTTGTCCCACATGTGTCAAGGGGATGAAAGCTCAAGCCTCCATATCAGCATGCTTCCTGCACTTTGCATACCTAACTATTTATGCAACAAGCAACAGTCCTTGAATTATTGATGGATCCATACATGTGCAAGATTTCACATCTGCTGCATATCTTCACTTGAAAGTAGGTTAACTGTAGTCTGTTTTCAAGTTCAAGATCTTGGATTCAATTTCATTATACAGAAAAACACTGACTTCACTGTAAATATGCATTTTAGGACTCTTTATGTCAGACAGTCTCCATAGGAGGGTTTTCCCAAGTCTCCAGGGCATATACGATAAAATTCTCTGAAAGCGTGGGAGCAAGACCACCACTCAGAACAGAAATGAACAGAACAGAGCGTCAAAAGTGACAGTGTGTGAAATTCATGGTGCCTGATCATTTGCAAGAGAGTGTTGATGTAGACTTTAGTGATTTTCTTGAGGGATGCTCTTTGTCTCTTCCAATAACTGACCATGGAATCCAGCAGAAAGAAAAATACTCTTTTCAATCTTCCACATCTCAAAGTCTCCAAAAATGACTGTAGAAAATACTGGAATTTCTTTGAGAAAAGATAATTCAACTAACCATTTCAAAATTGAATAGACAGCTTAAGCAGGACAATTACAGCTGGGAGTATTCCACAGAACACTCTGTATCTTGGCAGAGGTAAAAATGTGCACATTACAGCACCTGAGAAAAGTGCAGACAGAAGGTCAAGTATTGGTAAATCTACATATCCTCTCAAAAGATAAACATCACTTTCCAAGCCCAGCAGTGCCCTTTTTATTGAGCTCTGTCCAACTGTGCCTAAACGATTCTGAATAAACAACTGTATTCCTCTTGAAGTCTAGTCACTGTTAGGCAAATGTTACCTGCTTAGAACATCTGGTTTCAGTCTGGAGACAATACCACCGTATCTGTGCTCCTGAAGGAAGGCTGTAATGACTTGGTATAAAACCTCATTCTCTCATTGAGCTACTGCATTGGCTTGGTGCATAGCTGAGATCTTCCTGAGGAGACACCACTCCTTCTTCCTCAAGCAGGGAATAGGCAAACGGGCAACATATTTTCAATGAGATGAAAAAAAAAAAGATGATGTCCTGTAAGTGGTGAGGTTGGAAGTTAATTTTAATGGAGTTTGTAGCACAGGGCTTGAGACTGTGATAGGAATCTGTATTGTGCAATAATACTCACAATTCTCAGGAACTTGCAGTACAATCTTCATGAAAGATTCATAAGAGGTTCCTTTAGGACAAAATATTTGTAGGTAACTGATTTTCTAAAAAACACAGCCATCAGCCTCACGGTCAGTTACTTGTAAAAGCACCAGCCTATATTTTGCTTCAGTTGCTACTGCCATATATATGCCTTGTAATACTCACGTTCACACAGACAAAAAGCGATACAAGTGCGTAACAATAAAATTTAGCCTGGTGAGAAGACTCAGTCATCTTTTTCTTAGTGACTATGAGCACCTTTTTCTTCCAGCTAATAGGCCAGGCAGGTCATCCTGAAGAAAACAACTGTTAATTCATTACACCCAGAGGAATCCCTGTAGGCCATAAGGGGAGAAATATCCACTGTTTTAGATTTTTAAGAAATCTCTTTGTGATGACTGTTCTGGGGTTTGGTGAGAGTGAAGACCAACTGCAATGAGTGACTGTGCCGAAGTTCTTGGAAGCAATGGCTGAAGAAGCTGACACACTCTTCAGAAGCTGTGTTGAGAACTGATTTGTAAATAATTTGTGGGGTACCTTGCAGACTCCTCAGCAGCAATGATGCACATTAACAGGAATTTTTACGTCTGATTTCCTTCAGAGTCAGAGGCTCCAATAAAAAGCTCCTTTTTAATTCTGTAAATCATAGGAAGAGCATGCGGGAAAGGCAGAGCTTCAGGACCAGGACTTCCGTTTAAACACTGTGCTCTCCCAGAGAGTACTGAGGCCTGCCGTACCTCTGCCTGGAGGCAGAAGACTACAGGAAGCTCTCCCAGAACAGTCCTTAATTGGGGCTCGCACATAAGATGCAGTCTGCTTATACACATATCTTTACTTTGAAATTTACAGTCTGAAAGCTGGGCTGGAAATCTCTTTTGAAAATACCTTTGTATAGCTCAGCAGTCAGGCAATAAATCAGAGTCAAAAGGCACTTTCCATAGTTCAAGAGAAAGCAGCTATGAAGCATACTGGGAATTCACAAAGTTTTGTAAAAACAGAAAATGTAACCTTCATTTTTCAAGGTAATATCTCTCTGAAAGTCAGACTACGACACTCATACCGATGCCTACAGTGATGAGCCTACTTTTATCTCAAAAATTCAAGTGACTTTAAGCACAGATAACTCTTTTTCTGATAAAACAATGGTGCCTGAAGAAGCATATAATAACTTAAATCCAGAGGTCCCTGAAAATGTCAAATTTTTTCACTTCCATTCAACAATAAAAATGCTCTCAAGCAACAAGCAATAACTACATCACTGGGGAAAGTTTTAGCACGTAAAAAAGATGGATAATTTGTCTCTGTAGCAAGGCAATTAAATTAGAAGGTGATCAAGTTGAAGTTTAATTGTCAATAAAGTCAGCAACTCCTTGATATTATTTAGCTATTTATATTTTTGTAGCTAATGTTTTGAAGATCTCTCCCTGAACAAGATAGAGCCAGGCTATCAGACAAAAGCTGTAGACAGTGAGGTTCTTCCACATTCAGGAGTAACGTGTTTTCAGTACGATTTTGGTGGGAGATTATTACCAAAACTTTAGTATTTTTTAGTACATGTATTTGGTATTTTATGTAGAGTCTGTAGAGTTTATTACTGGGGGTCTGTCTTTTCACAAAATGGAAATTCTGCTCGCTGACATTCCTGACTTAGATATGCAAACAGAAATGGCTGTTGTTAGAAGCAAGTGGAGGTGACCTTGCTGCCTGACTTTGACTATCAGCATCCTGGTCAGCACAACACACCTTTGCTATTAAAGACCACTACTGCAGAGCAAAAGCAGAACAGCAGATTTTTTTTTTCTCCCTGTTAAACATTTTACCTTAGTACTTGTTAAGAAATAAGCTAAACTATAGAGACAATATTGGAATAACCTAGGAATAGATAAATGAATGTATTTGATATTGTTATATGAGGTATGTGCACAGGAGTATAACAATCTCTTGGACCATGTGAATACTGCTCACTGCATCCCTTGTACAGCCCCATTCATGGTTGGGTTAATCACCAGCCAAATGAATCAGTATAAATAAGTAACTATGATAGGACATAGAGATCGAGTACTGATCTTAATACCTTTGTTGACTGGTATAGACATAGGTAAATGGATAAGAATTGAGGTATGTGTAGACAAACACAAAGGTTAACTTCTAAGAAATTAGGAAAACACCAGGTCTAGATACTGAGAAGAAAAGAAAAGAAGATACGAAACCAAACTGATTAGTGGACCACAGAAACTCATGATCTGAAGATAGAATGAGGAGAACTTGCTGAGAAAGAGAAAATAAAGAACTTTTATAGCTGACCAATGGATTGAAGAATTGAGAACATGGTGGAAACTTATGGTGGACTTTGAAAATGACATAATTGTTAGTGAAAGCTATATAACCTGTAAGCTGAGTCTTATTAGTGGTCACACACTGAGGTGGTGGCCCAACTCTGAGTTGTTACGAATAAAAGCAAGCCTAGCGTTACCCACTGACTCGAGAAATTCTTTAACAGTGCTGTCAAGCATGAGTTCTATTAAATCAGCACGTGCTAATTAAGAGTATATTTTCTTTAATTATACTTTAAATTAATTGCTTTACATACCTCTACCATGTTACATGTTGTTTAACTGCGTCTTAAAATACAAAAATGTAACTGTTTAATCTCTTCTTATTTTTCCATGCTATGAAAAGTCATGGATTCTTTCTTCTTCTATTATCTCTTTATGGAAAGAGGTAATAGCAATGACAAATGAATGCACTACTGAAGTGAAAGCAAATTATTTATATATTCAGGTTTTATATTAAATCAAAGTTAGATAATCTCATCCTATATTTAGCACATGTTGAACTCCACTGAGGAGAAAAATATCATTAAATGCAAGTTGGAATTGTACAGAGGACAATGAACTGAACATTTGATGTTGGGCTTTTCTTGATATAATCCTTCATGAGGAAAAAGGAAGATTAATAGTCTGTTAGTAATGTTATGAAAGAAACCAGAATATCTGTTTTAGAATATCTATTTTAATGATCAACTTCAACTATGTCTTCAGAGATACTTAAAACCCACAATGAAATTAGAAAAAAAAATATAAAGAGAGTTACAGGGGTGCACAGGATTTCTAAATCCAAACATATTCATAATCTTTCTTGAGATAATGACAATAGGCATGACTGAAGTTGAGCCTATGTTCAAGTGCTTTATGATTTCAATACCATGACTCATTACTGGAAGAAGAAGAGGCATGATAGCATAGTAAGCATAATTGAATTTTTTTAAATCAAATAACTTACTCACTGAAAACCACAAGTTTCAGAAGTCAATATTTACAGTTTCAGCTGTTTCCTAGCAGAGCAACAAAATATTTAAAGCTTTTGTTTAGGATTAGGTTTATGTTTCATTTACAAACAATTTTTAAAATCTGCAAAGAAAGGAAAATCCCCTATTTTTACTGAAAAGGCAGATTTTTGTCTTTTTTTTTTTTTCCCTAAAGAGATGGATTTTTCACATTGTTTCAATAAACAACTTAGAAAATGTTAACCCCAACTCTTCTTAAAACTTTTTTGGGTAAGCCAGAAATCTGTTTTTGTTCTGCTGAGGAGAGAAAAATAAATGTTGCCACTGTTGAAATAAAAAGGCATTTGTCCATTTCTAATGCTTATATATTTCTATATATGATTAGCAGACACATCTTAGACTTCTACCAAAAAAATTTTTCAACAGCAACCAACATCCACTAACATTGCCACATAGATACGAGTCATCTTTGCCAGAGTAGGTATTTTCTGGCAGATAGATGATTTTTATTCTAAGTCTTCAGTATACTGTATTAATTTTCCCCCAAATCCTCATTTGCTTTTAGAACAAGTTCCTTAAAAGTGCATAAATATTGATCTTTTATTGGAAGACTAAGTGGCAAATGATTATATTTCTTTACCAGACAGATTTCTGAGCTCTGATATCAGACGTAGTGGCAAGCCATCAGAAGATATTATCTTCAGTTATAGAACACTTAATTTTCACACAGAACAAAAATCCTAATTACCAAAAAGTTTTAAAATTATCCTATCCTGATTACAGACTTGTTGGTATTCTGCCTGTAAAATGAAGCAAGTAACAAAATTAGAAAAAATACTTAAATCTACTTAATTCTGCAGAATGGGCTTCATTAAGCAAAAAAAAACAACAACAAAAAAACAGTTGGAGTACCATTAATACCATTACAAGTCTCATCATTCTCTTTAGTCTAAACATCCATATTAGGGATGAATATAACACAGGCAGACATTTATGCAGGAATATTAACTATTTCAGGGTTCAGATCCCTTTCTGGACTTGTAACGAAAATGTTCACACCGAGCACTTGCAAATCGCAATTTACTTGTCACAAAACTGCAACTTGCTTGCTTTTATTGATTAGCAACATTGTTTATTTGAGCTCTGTGCCCTTCAACCAAAACAAAACTTGGGAAGCAGGTCAAATACCTCAAAATTACCCAGTGTCATAATTACATTATAAGAACTAATAAGCAAACCAATTCTATCTGGCATGTAGTTTACATCCATGTGTCTTACAACTGCTCTGATTTAAAACCAGCATAGGAGTACTGAACCAAACTGATGAACAAATCGCAATTTATTTGAAACTTTTCAAGCAGCTAATAACATCATAGAATGGTTTGGGTTAGTACCTTAAAGATTATCTAGTTCCACCCCTCCCTGCCATGGGCTGGGAGACCTTCCACTAGACCAGGTTGCTCAAAAAGCCACTTTATAGAATCAAATGCATAGTACCTAGTTTAGAATTGTAGATGACACTGGCAGATGAAAAAAAGCATCTTAGCTCTTTTGCCCTATGTTATCCGTAATTATTTAACAGGAAGTCATAATTACAAGCAGCATATGGAAAATTCAGTGTAACTATTTAATTGGAAGCTGGAGTGGGAACACCTTTTTTCTTTCATCTTTATAAAATCTTGTTTCTTAAATGAAAATCATAATTGACTGAAATCTACTTGCCACATTCTGTGTTCTAGTAAACAGTAGCTTCCTATACAGAGTAAGTAAATAGAAAGAACATTTGTACAAAGTTGCATAGTAGGTATGTTCTGTGCTTTTGTACATGACTACTTAAAAATAAATCTTTGCTCAAATATTCCTACATGAGGAAAATATTTCAAAGCAAAGACTGAAACATTCTTTACATTGGCATTTACCCAAAGAATATTAAATTTGCTAAGATCTGGCTTTAACAAAAATTGTCAATTACTACTTTGTTGCAAATCACTCTAGCTTTAAACCACCACCAATGTGCTTCGCTGATATTCATTTCACTCTATAGCCTTAAATGCACAAGAGACTATCAGTTTTCTAGCTATTATATTTCCTATTATTTCATCTTCTATACTGGATTATATTGTCCTATTTATTTACTTTTCTAAAATAGTCCTTTTTGAAAGCAAAGTATTGACAATATCCATGTATAATCTTTTCCTAAAGCAAGATAAAATTTGTATTTCCTGCAAATGTGAGGCTTATATAATCCCCTAAATAAATCTAATTGACTGGAAATTTAAGGTTTCACCCATAGACCAATAAGAGGTGTTAAAAAAAAAAAAGTATCTTTCAAGCATTTTTCTAAATAAGCACAAGCACTTTCTACACTACTCTTAGCAATTCTTTTGAACATGGACGTTTATCAGAAGTGTTATGCAAAATACTGGTGCAGAAGTTCTCTTCTTTCTCTGGAAGCTGTTAAGATCCCAGGGATTTTTAAGAACACGTTTTTGATGGTATTGTAGAAGTTGTAAACCCAAAAGTACTTGAGAGTGGCTTATATTTCATGTGTACAGAAGGATGGGATAGAGGGAGAAAGTAAGTTTCCTACCATAATAAGTGAGACGTCCTCTTGCAATGTTTTTTCCTCTCGAGTTTTCAGTAATACATTCATACAGTCCTGCATCCTCCTGCTGGAAATTAGGTATTTCAATCATGCCATTGGATTTCCTTAGCTTTATTTTACTTGGAAATGGCAGACCATCAGTTCTTCTCCAGTTAATCTGAGGCACAGGGCTAAATAGAAGATAATGGGATTTCAGTAAACAACTTTGCTTCATGCACTTGATTGTCAAAATTAGTTAAACTTATATGCAATACAACCCAGAAGTGACAAAAGCTTGTGTGAAAAATAGTATTAATACTGTACATGACAGATGGTCAGACAGCATGGTAACTGATTTATATATGCTGTTCTGTTCCTTATGCTATTATTCGTGGCATTAAATTTTTCATGAATATCTGTTTGAATGCCCAATGACTGTAAAATTTCCTTTATATCGGCACTGGCCTCCCCTGAAGACAGGAGAGATTTACCAGTGCCCTCAATGGAAGGGGACTCAAGGCAAGTCTTCTGAAATTCCCATCCCAGAAGAGCCATTTATTTTCTGATTTGAAAACTTTCCCTCATGTAGCTGGGGAACAGAAGCAAAAGCATGCGATTAAGTTACAATTCTGGAGTTTAAAATTACGAACACCTGACAAACTGTCTGCAAATAAACTGCAGAGTGGTTAGTAAATACATTTACAGAAACATAAATGCATTCTCGAATCATTTGTGAAAGAGAAAAGATATCAACTGTGTGTGAAATGCCATTGAAAAGAGGAATGTATTTTAATCTTTATTTCAGCTATAAAGGAAGAACAATATTATGAAAGCATCAAGTACATTTAACAGTAAAATTCAGTCAAAATTCTCACTGACTTCCACAACAATTCCTTTACACTGAGAAAGCAGAGCTACTTCAAAGACATCTGCAAAACCGCATTTATCTTGTTCAAGAGAATTTGAAGTGAAATGTAAATTCCTGTGTTGCCAACATGCACATTTTAATTCTAAACAACAACAAAAAGGACTCCAAGGCTCTTTCCCCTCTTATTCCAAGGCAGTAACTGTGATGGTCAAAACAGGATCTTTAGAGAAGACCATCAAAAAGACTGCCAGATGTCCACATCTGTTGTGCAAATGAACTCTACCATGCTTCAGCTTTGCAGTATAGGTGAAGACCAGAACTTACTTTCCTAGTGCGAAGCATTCTAGCTTCACAGTCGAGCCTTTAGCTGCAGGAAGTGTCTCAGGAAACTGAACTTCTATTTTGGGTTCGTATTCTCCCATCACACCTATACAAGACAATTGAAAAAGGTCATTTTTCATTTTTGAAGCCACCTTTCTCTCTTTAGTGCTGCATCTCATTAAATTCAAGATCAAGTTTATTTCTCTCACATTCCATTTAGAAATTCAAGCACGGGACCTTCCAATTAAATCACTGTCAGGGCAGGAGAGGAAGAGCAGTACACAACAAAAATAGCTTATCTTCTTATAAGCAACCAATATTCTGCGAATGCATGAAAGGTTACACCATAAGACACAAAAACATTCACTGGCAACTAGCTGTACGTAACATAATGAAAGAAGTGTTGTTTAATCACAGGTAAAAGGGAAGTCATACCATCTGTGCGCAGCACTAGAGGAGTTGGTGACCCAAGCACTTGGCTGTTCGTCACAGTGCTGGTTACAACACAGGTGTAATTTCCTACATCTGACGGTTCCACTTTGGCTATGTAGAGGTGACCAGTCTCCTGAGACACAAATCGTCGGCTGTCCTCTTGTACAAATGATGGATACTCATTGAAGATCCAAGCAAATGACAATTCTAATTGGTTATAAAAAATAAGATATTTGGTAGGGTTTTTCCCATTTTTTTATTCAGAGATCTTTCTTTTTATTTATTTTTGTTGTATCTTATAACATTATTATATATAATATTGCATTATGTAACAAACAGGACAAGAGAACCAACAATAGAAAAAAAATTAAAAGCATATCAGAAACAAGCAAAACCAAAAAAATTAAAAAAGCACACTTTTCAATGAAACCGTATCTCCTGCAGTGGAAGAAAAATGTGAAAGGAATTCAAAATCTTTTACACAAGGATAATTTTTTGATCTACTCTTTTAAGACTTAATATGATGGGAAGAGGAGTAGACAGCAAAAATGAGACCAGACTTTGTTAAAATGGAAATATCATTCAGTATCTACTTAAAAAGCTAGCTAGATACTTGAGAGAAATGGCACAGGTGTATATGCAGCTGAAAGGAATGTCCAAAGAAGTAAAAACACCTAGAAGAGCTCAGCACACAGCAAAACTACATTTTTCATACAAAAACAAGATCTCTGCATGAAATGGCAAACTGGCCCTCACTGGATTACTTTATGGCCACTTTAAAGGAAAAAGAAACTTGAAAAGACAAATCAGAGGATTTGGCAAAAATTGCAGTGCTTTTTTTTTTTCCTCTTAACACCACTCTGAGCTGTGCATCCAATTCTAATTGGCAAAAGCCCCTTCCTGTGAGAGGCCGTGTGCCTGTTTCATTTATATCCTACAGAATGAAAGGAAATTAATTTTTAATGGTTTTCCAGGCAAGAAATAATTTTTCACCCAAGTGCTACTCAGCTGAAAGTTTATAAAAAGATTAGAGCTTCTGCAAGTGCTAATTAGAAACGATTATAGTTTGATTGACCTGCCTTGGTGTTAAAATATCTTGTAGCATTTGCACTGCCCCTACAAAATGGAGATCATTCCTTTTTGTACAGGTTAAATTTGAAAGTGCATACATTTGGATGCAGTCACCAAACGAAGAGTAGGCATTTTTGTAACCCCCACGGCCAAGTATGAACATGCAGCCAGGAAAGCACTAAGCCAACAGGAAAATTTAACAAAAGGTAAGATAGTGCAGATATAAAAACACTCAACAAATCAAATTATTAAAATATTTATGGACTGGTTAATGCAAAAAGGGCATCAAATGAAATGGCTTACCATAATTGCATTTAATTTTCTTCAATCAATATTTAAACTCCTTCCATTACCATAATTTTGCAGGAACAGTGCGTGGGTGAACAATTAACATTCTCAGGAATATTCGCAAGAGTTAAACTTTTGTTATATTGGGAAATTTTTATTGTTGAAAATAGCCAACTATCCTTCTAGACTTGCAGCGTGTCTCCTCCAGTGAAACAAGAGTTTCGCCTAAAAATTTCTTCCCAGGTAATGTGAAAGGTTGAATTAATTTATCATAAGGAAGGCCAGCATGGATTTGTTACAAAAAGGCAGAGCAGTTAAGAGTAGTGGGAAGCAAAACCCTGTGACAGAGCTTGACTTCAGTAAGACGTTTGAGATGTGCCACAAGAGTCACATAAGAAAGCCATATACATACAGTCAACAACAAAAATATACCCTATATAGCTATTCTCCCATCTAACAACAAAGACACCAAGACGTAGGTGTCAATGTTTTGCTGTTGAACAGAGAGGGCTTGTGTGAGCATCGTGCAGCTGGGAGGGCCATCGGCGGTGCACAGCTCTGGTGAAGGTCCGGCACCATTCAATGCTCCATCAACCACTACAGGTAGTGAATAAATATATAAATAAAAAAGACAGTAGAGAGTACACCTACAGAGTTTGAAGGGGACCACAACCTCTTCGTATGGTCTTGCTAAACGGGACAGACTAGACAATTACTACATTTTATTAGAGCAGCTGGGGGATGAGAGCGATCATAAGACTGAGGGAAAGCTGTAGCACAAGCTAGGTATCAATTCAAGAACAGCAGTGGAAAAAAAAAGGAGGATTTACATTTTCAGCTTAATACCAAATTCTGAAGTTTGGGAAGCCAGACTTTATTAGTTCTGGTATTTATTGAGCTACATGTTTTCCTTAACTCAAAACATTATTTTATTCTAAAACAAACAAACAAAAGGAAAAAGAAAAAAGACATTATTCTAAACATTCAACGGAGATGGACAGGTCTGTATACCCAGCAGGCAAAGAAGCAGCTTGATTTCATTACCATTATACTGGGTTAAGAGTAAATTCACTGAAATCAGTCATTATGATTATGAAAGCCAAGCAAAGTGTATTTCAGTTTAATCAGATCCTTCGACAGCCTATGAATAAGCACTCCTGGAAACCTAATTTCCCATTCAACATATATTTTCATTGACTCTCTTAAACACGGAGCGTGGTATTTCTTTACCAGTGCCCCACAGCCACTATCTCATTCTGTATTTGCTGTACTTTACAAAATTGTATTCTGATTTTCCCCCCAATATTCATATTAAACAACTTGTTCTGTGATTTATTATGTTTACACCCCTTGCTTGTTGCTGATCTTACAGCACCTCAAGGGATATAAACTCACTCCCTTTCTGTCAATTACAAATTTTCAGTTGATTTTCTGTTATAAATGAAAGTAATACGTCTCTCCTGGGCTTCCTCAGAGATCTAAGCCTTTGCTTTCCAATGCATTTTTTCCTTATTTGGAGACCATACATGGATAAGGTATTGGAAATTACAGTTATTACTCAATTTTTATTTGTTTACTTCATCTTGGTTGGCTGCTATTCTTTATTTATTTTGATTATTATTTACTGTGGAGTCTACCAGCCACAACATGCTCATACTGTTCTAGGCACTTTGTGCTCTTAAATGTTCAATTAAAAAAATCTCATGAAATTGCCTGTCATTTTTAAATTTAAATTTTGTAAGATTCAACAATTAAATCAGCATGAGTGTTGTGGTCTGCCATGGTCATTTCCTGCCATCTGTGAGCCTTGAAAAAACACAACTTCACTTCCTACGTAACACAAATGTAACTTTGCTAAAGGACCATAGGGAAAGGTAAGCCCCACATATTAGCCCCAGCTTTTAACTGGGTTCAAAACTAGGTCTTAAGTACATGCAAATGGCTTTGAAAAAAATGAATTCCTTTTAATTATATTGCACATTTCCTTTTTAAGACAGACCAGCACATCAGTGGGGAACCAGTAGAATGATTTTATTTCTTATAAACAGAATGTAAGAGTCGATACTGGTTTGAGGAATCCAAAACTATGAATGAATTCAGGAAGTCAGCAAAGCAAAAGCTTGAAAACAATAGTGGAGATAGGCCTATGACAGAGAAGAAGGGTAATTCATAAAGCTTGTTTGATGCACTGAAAGCCTAGATTCTGAAGTTCTTCTCTGCCCATCATTCCCCACCATCTCTTAATCCTTTTCTTCTGGACCACCACCCCTATACACCTAACTTAATATGCACCAGCTAGTTCCCCGATTCACACCTAAATGAGATTTCTAACCAAAAGTAAATGATTTGAATAATATTGTTCTGAAACTGATTGAAACTTCTTATGTTCAAAATTGATTAGATTTTGGTTAGGGAAACGGATGTTTCCTGAAAAGAAAGTATTTTATTTTGGAGTGCACTGAGTGACTCAACAACAGTTAGGGGTTCTGGTTTGTTTTTTTTGGTTGGTTGTTGTTTTTAACAAAAGAAATTTCATGGCATTCATTGAGCCTGAAATTTGTATTATTTCATGCAGTTCTACAATTTAGATTTTAAAATATTCTGTACTACAGACATAATAGGAAGCTGAAGTATCTTGCTATTTTCTCTTCAGTTACAATTCTGCCTAAACCACAGGATGGCATATGGCTTTTAAAAACTGTTTGTAAGGGAGTAATCAGAGAAAATTTAGCAATGATACCAACTGCAATTAAAGACTTGGAAATCTGTAAAAAAACAGGTATTTTGAATTATCTACCTTAGAGTTAAAATTAAAAGTAATGGAATTACACTGATTTTGAGAGGATAATGACAGATTACATAATTAAGAAATAAACCAATTAGTTCATCATTTGCCCCAGCTTCAACTCGAACCATGAAGAACGCGACAGCAGGTGGCGAAACACCTCTGGCTTTATAGGTGAGTGCTATCAGGAAGGAGCAAGCTCTCGATCGTGTCCCACCTGGCTGCTCAGCCAGACTGCAGCGGCCAGCACTGACGAGCACGGCCCTGCGCATGCGTGTTTGCGGGGAATGCCTAGCGAAGTGGAAACTAATTAATTAAAGGTAGGACAATAATCTGCGTGAGGTAAAAATGCATCAAACACCATGAAGACACTCTTTTCTGGAAGTAAACCATCTTTAGTTCATTGCAGCTTAATCCTGAGAGGATTACACTACTGTGAGGTTAGGTCACTGTACTTATGGATGCCCCCAGGGGTATCATGCATTTTTGCTTGTATACACTAGCTTCAAACTTCTCATTAATTACTTTTCATTTCTTAAAGTAGCTAGAATTTGCCTAAGTATTTTGTTTAGCTCACTAGAATGAAGAAAACTATATTTTTTGCAATAAATCCAGCACATAGAGACCAGGTCTGGCATTGCCTGATCTCCAGCGACTATGCCAGCTCAAGGCGGTTTGTGCTCCTTGAGCCGCCTCTCCACCCTTCAGCAAGCCAAGTCAGCTAGAAGGCTGGCCTGGACTTTAGCCAAAAAAAAAA
>VXAA01000779.1:895564-932191 GCA_013399115.1 Anseranas semipalmata
TTGCAAAAAAAAACATTTTTTTTTTTTTTTTTGGCAAACATTAAAGATTGTTTTACAAGTAAAAATCCTACGCACTGTAGGCATAAGACAAGGTGTTTACATCCTCCAATATGGGATCCCCCCCAGCACATGTGTAAACTGGGTATCATAATGCATTTAGGTGCCACTGTCAAAAATGATATAGTTTTGAAAAAACAAAAAAACAAAACAAAAAAAACAAACACTATATATTTCTGAGGGGCACCCTGAATCATTTGCATGCAAATAATTATACAACTAATAATGCAAAAATATTAAGATGCATACACAAGCCACAGTCACACTTCAGACTGTGGTCTGTATATAAACTGCAGGTTGGTAGTTTACTTTTTGTTAATATTTTCTGTATCACAAAAATGGCAATTACAAAGCAAACATCTTGAGTACACTTGAATTGTGACCACAAGTAAGTTGAGTCATGAGTATCTGGTTAAAAAAGTTATAACACTTACCATACTAGATGAACTTGGGGAAAAGAGTTTGGAGTTTTATAAGGGCTTCTGAAATTCCCCCAAAAGCTTATAGAGTAACTTTCTTCTTTTGCTTAAAGATTTGTTTGTTTATATAAAATGTAAATTGCAGATGGGAATCTGAGTCCAACTTCGAACAGTGAAGAACATATCCTCAGAAACTCATTTTATTCCAGAGTATAATGGGAAATATTCTGATTTGAAACTAATGTATACCATTAATCTTTCTGGCATAAAAGGTGAATTATTTTGTAGATAAAATATAAAAGATCAATTTTCAGCATACTGTGCAGGTAATTAGGCATGCAACTTCTGTGTATGGAATAACCCACAACAATGAGAGCAGTGCCAGAGACCTATGTAATATCTTGTAATTTCAATCTACACATTTAATAAGAATATTGAAATGTTTTAGCTTGAGGTGGGAGCCTTGCAATTTCAGCTAGCACCTAATTTTCATTTTTAAATGGAATATGGTAACAGTCCGCTTGTTTTTTGATTTTGAAATGAGCTAGCATGATGTAAAAAAAAAAAATACAAAATAAAGATGCGATTCTTTAAACGACGTTGCGGCAGGAATTATATTTTTCTGTACTACGCCACAGCTGTAGACTGGTGTAGCGGCAATCAGACAAATCAGCTGGTTACCTTTGCATGGCTGCCACCAGTGACAAAGCTCCAGCGACGTGAAACGGTCCAAAAAGAAAGGTCTGTCTGTCTCTATACTCGGCAGTTTGGAAGTTTTTCTAAACACTTTCAAAGCAGCACCAAAAGCAAAGCACACAGTTGTAACTGAAATGTAAACGTTTCTAAGCTCATCCTTGGGAAAGACAGATGTTAAGGCTGGCAGCATTCTTTCCTCATTAATACCAAAGAAAAACTCATGTTAAGTACATTTCCAAACAGCATAACCACTGGAAAAGCAGCTCAGCAATGCAGCCTTGCCTGCTGCCTTTTTCTTGCCCCCCTCATTACCCTCCCTTCTGTCACACATGTGATTTGACCATCAGCTAGTGTTAAGTTTCAAACTGAACGTGACCTTGTAATACAGAAGTGCTCCTTAACTGGCAGGTTAAATGCGCCTTGGTGCTCTGAAGGAAATCTAGATGCTAATGGAAAAGGCTAACAAAATGCTTTTCTGCATTTGGGTTCCAGCGCTGAATAAAATCCCAATTTCTTTTACCCTGTAGCTGTGAGGGATGATGGATTAGTTTCTCTTTATCACATTTCTGAACTAATTGTTTCAGACTAGCAACGTCATTCAAAATGTACTGGCTCTGATCAAAACGTTCGTACTCTGGAAGTATGCACAAAAGTAAGAAACTGCATTAGGAAGCAATATTTAAACATATGCCCATTAGACATATCCATTTCAAATGACAAATTATTCTTTTAATCACCTCCCTAGAACTTTATATGTAATTGCTCAGAGCATTTTCTAACAACTCTGTTGTGACTTTTCAACAGTTGAAAGTATTTTCAATTGCTTCCTGCATATAATAATTGAGGATAAAAAGATGATAGTTTAGTTCATTGTTCAAATAAAACACATCTGATTTGTTCTGAATGTTAAATGTTAGCGACAAACTAATGAAAATTCACAAGTGTAAATTTTCAATGAAATATGTTAATGTTTATAGTGGTAGTAGTAATTAGTGGCAAACTTCTTTCAGTAGTCTTGTGCTCATTTAGGAGAAGGTGCTTGGTAAACCCCTGTGAAAAACAATTACTTTCTGTACTCTTGTTAACAATGCAATGATCAGCTCTGAGTATGTGCTGGGATTGCAGCCATCTCCCTCCTGCCAGTTTCTAATCAATTATCCTATTTCTAAAGGAAAAATTAAAATATCTTAGTAGAGAAGATAATAAAGATATAGAGAAAAAATCCACAGTAACAACTTAGGGATAAAAACAATTTTGGAAGAAAAGAGGCACAAAACCATTTATTTTCTCTTTCTCCTCTTTTTCCCCAAGGCATATCTGAGCTACTTGGGACTAGCTAAGAGAAAAAGCTTGACCTAAACTTTTTTTTCTGGCAATTTAGTTCTTCCTGCTCTCTCTGTCCCTTTCTCCTTCTATCTCTCCCTTCTTCCAGCAAACACCCCACCAAGGAGAGACATACTGACTCACTGAAAGACTCTTATCATGTATGTGCCTCTTGCAGTTCATTCAGCTTTCTGGGCTGTCTGTTCTACTGATTTTTTGGCCATGAAGCTATCCTTCAGGATCTAGATACATCTTTCAAGACTTCCACAAGGAATAGGAGACCAAATATCTACAAAAATATAAATATTAATGCATTCGTATGTTCAGTGTCCTTAATATGCATAATGAAATATGGAGTTAAAGAAAAGCTCTTTTAGGAATTCAGAGCAGTAGCTGGCTTGTCTAGTTTGCCCTTTCCCAAACTGGAATCATGCATCTTTTCCTGCAAGTTTCTTAGGCCAGTTATAGACCTTCACACGAGCTTAAAAACACGTACTGTATAGTAGCTGCAGATGTTGCACAAATACATAAATAAGGATACACTAATTTTAGTCCGTTTTACTTCAGCTTACCTGGAACACAGGTACATCAAAAGAAAAGGTGCATTAGAAAGACTGCATTAGATGAAGTTGCAGAACATGGAGAGAGCGTCTCTTTGTAGCGTTGGTTTGTTACTGGTGGTGAGAATAATGCTTTGACAGAGAGAAATCATTGTAAAATCCAGCTGTGAACATGTATTATCGTCTCTCGTATGGACAAATATAAGTGTCTCTCAGGTACCATTTGATTTCAAACTGTCAGCTGAAATTTGTGCTGCTGCTGCTGACGACACCAGCAGGGCTATTGCAAAATATAATTTTTTAAATAAAAACACCATTTCTCTTTGGCAGATTGAGAACAGCTCGAGAATGCTGTGGAACGATTTTAAGGCCCTTGCTTTTACAATATTCAACTTACTATTCTCCTTAGAATGCATTTTTGAGCAAAAACCTCATAATGTGCCTACTGCAAGTATGATTTATTGTTCATGTCCAGATGAGTGTCATCCACAATCTGCAACAAAAGCAAAAAGTAGATGTGCAAAAACAGGCTGCTTTGCACCTACGAAAACACACAGATGGGCAGGAGAAAAGAAACCGTATTCTGGAGTTCTTTCAGCTTGGTTTTGCTTTGTTTTAAAGCTATGTTTACAAAGCCAGTACAATTAATTCAATACATAGCTCCTTGAAAAAAATCACATGTTGATATTCAAGAGTTGTGGAAAGGAAATAAATAGTCAAAGCATCAAAATATTTCTGGTATTTGAGATACTTTCCATGCTATGTTATTCATGAAGCACGGTCTTGCTGGAACTTGCAGGTTTCCAAATGGCAGTACAGAGACATGAGCAAAAATTTGCAAGTCTAAATACTAATTTGCAACAGACATGACATTATTCACTGAATGATTTGTCATACCAAGCAGTGAGCAATAAATTGGGATCTATTTTTCAGTGATCTAATATTGTTTCAAACCAGCATGTCACAGCTTTAAAATAATAAGCTGTGAGCTAGATTGATCACTATCATTCAAATATGGCCTCGTTTATCAATTAAGTCTGCATTTGTCAGGGCATTATATAAAGATGGAGGACATTTTTGCTTCTTTATTTATGTTGAAATATCCTTGTCATATTGGATGAAATAGGAACACATATCACACAAGGCTAATCATGAATACAAAACAAGGGGAATTTCCTCCTAGAGCTGTAAGCAACAGCTTGTTGGCTCCACAACGTTCCTGCCATTTACTTAAGCTCTTGTGGGTTATGTTCCTATCTCATATTGTATCCACCAACATAAAACTAATGCCTAGCTTTTCAGGCAAGTCTGAATTCCTTGAAAGGTGTAAATAACCACCAAGAAAATCTTCACCCCTACAATTACGAATCATCATTTTCTCTGTGTATAAAGCAGTCCTGAAATCAACACAGATGACATTAAGAACACTGTGCAACACTACTTTCTCCAAAGAATACAAAACACCTCAAATTAATAACATCTGAAATCCAAAATCGCTGTCAAATTAGTAAAAATGACTGTACTAAGCAAACATAAATCATCATATTAAGATAATATAAATCATAATACCTGAAGACAAAACTACAGGATAATCAAGACACACATATAGTAGCAATAGAAGGTAATAACCTAAAGGAACTTCCAGATTTGCTTTACTTGGGGCTTTGCCAGTCCTTAGTTACCAATTTTGGAACAAAATCAATAGTACAGAAAAATCATTTTTAGATCTCCATATGCCTTGCCTTTTCACCACTTGGCAGAATGGAGAAAAAAAAAATTAGCATTGCATGACTTCTTTTTAAATCCGCTGCATGTTAATATACAAAATTTAATATTAGATATGTTGAGATGTTTGCTATATTGGCACTGTTAAAACCATCAAAGACATACCAATAACACAGTACAAAGTCAAAACAGCTGTATAGAGTTCAGTAAAATTGAATGATTCTAACAATTGAGAAAGACAGCAACAGATCTACATAAATCAATTTTCGATGTCATATTACCTCACAAATATGTGGGGGTCATGACTTGTGAAAAAAATGTCTTTAAACAGGTTCCCTCAGACAGAATTAAAATTATATACAGAAATATTGTCGTGTATCTGCAGAACAATGACCAATGAGCATCTTAATTATCCAAAAATCACTGTTCAATTAGAATACAACTTATGCTAAGATTAAAAAAAAAAACAACCCTGGAATTAGTAAAACATTTTACTTCAGTTTTACTTAGAAATCCCAAACCAATAACACTCATTGAGTCACATATACATCTCTGTTAAGTTGGAGCTATAACACACACACACACACACACACAAACAACAAACAAAAAAAACACCATAAAGCTAGGGAACCTCTTCACAAAGTCAGTCATTCCCTGAATCTCTCATTCAGTAAATCTCAAACAAGATTGCTAAAACGGGGAATGCTGAAAAGGGAAAATGCACTAACTCTTAAGAAAATATTGGAGTGGTTTGTGATGCAGCTTACGTTTAACCACAGAAATACAAAACGGACTGGTGCACCTTCAGCTGAAAGTATTGAACGCCCTTTTCCTCTCCCCATATGCTAACAGCAAGTTAAATAGAATTTCACTGTTGGTCTAAATGGTAGATGTTCATATCCTCATGGAAGTACAGACTTTGAAAGGACAAAAGTACCGTTAACTGCATGAATAATTTGCTCCCCAATGAAATGGATATTCTTATTACTTATATTAATAACTGTAGCTAAGATAAGCCACAAAATATGCCTAACTGTAGAAGTTTTTTTTCCATACTACAAACTGGTATTTCTTCTGGGATGAATGTTAGTTTATATTTTAACTGGAACGTTGTATATAGAGGAATAATCACAATTCAATCAAGTCTCTTCTCAAAGGCTTCCTTTAGAGAACGTAAGAAGAGCAAATCCCCGTCAAGCTAGCAAGAACTTAGAAATTGTGCGAGGCAGCAAAATATAAAAGAACAACATTTTGGAGGCTAAAGTGGAAGAGAAAGCAAGGTATTTGGAAGGTTTTCAGAATTAATATTGTATAGAATTTGTGTATTTATTTGATAGCTCAGTGCAACAAATGCAGGATCAAAAAATAATAATAATAATCAGACTACAGATCTGGAAAAGGCTGAAGCCATCAGAACCCCAAAAAGCCCGGGTCAGCTGTTTATAAACTATCCCAGACGGATAATTAACTCATTCTTAAAAACAAACAAACAAACAAAACCATCAATACCCCCCCCCCAAAAAAACAAACAAAAAAACCCAAAAAACAGGAAAACACCCACTGCCACCAACAAACGAACAGTCAGTTATTTCAGTTTAAAGCCAGCTCCTTGATGAATTGATGAATCACTGCCACTGCGTAATAATCTGCACCACTCTGGCCCTTGCATCTAACTTGGGTTACTGTTTTTTTCCTGCTACAGTGATTGTCCACAAATATTTCCTCCTAGATAGAAAGCACAGCTCATTATTTTCTCTTTGCAGCTATTTTATGTATATTTAAAAACATTGGTTGGTTTTCACACCAGTTTATTGTTTCAGCCATTCCTAACAAGCTACTGTTAAATGGATCGATATTTTATCCAAAACATACCAATGTGTACGGTGCCAGATCTAGACACTGTATGCCTGGCATCACCGTGCAATAGCTTTATTTCAGTGAAGAAAGAAGAGGAAGGATTTCTTCCACCCTGTTCCACATCTCCTGAAAACTTCAATGGTTAACACGCTCCAATTCACACACAAACCTGAGGATTCTAAATAATTCTGGTATCAATTCTCAATTCTATTTGATAATTCATGGAGCTATCTTTTTCACATGAATAACACAATTAGTGTGGGGGTGTCAATCATATCTCATCTGCTGACTGTGAAAGAAATCCTCACCTCTTCCACATGGTGATTTGGAACACAGCTCTAAGCAACACGAGCATGTTCCATCAGCTCCTGTTTAACACCTCAAACGTTCATAGTGCAGAACTGTAGTTAGTTAGACGACCACCTCTGTGTGCACACACATGCATAGGATGCGAGTATGGGAATGGCTGGGGTAATTCTGACTCTGGACTGCATATAGAAGCAAAATTTAATCATTCTAATTCTTTCAGATAGCCAGGAGAATGACCCATTTTCTCAGCAGCTAAAAGACAAAGCTGTTGTAAGGCTATAAAGATGATTTAAGAGTACATATCAGTTTAGAGAGAGAAAAATTCTGCTGGCTCAGACAGTTGTAAAATTGCCACTTTATGGCTGTGTCTGCTCTGCCAAATTTAAGAGGCCACAATACCTGTATTATTGTATTCTCAATGTTTAGCTTATATTACCCTGTCTTTGCAATCAAGTTTAATGTTTAACGTCATAGAGCTTCAATAATGAGACTACTTATCAATAAAAAAAACAATAACCAAAAAACAAATACAAAGATAGTTATTTCCAAATACTACTTGAGGCTCAATAGTAATTAGTCAAAGACTGATGATAGATAACAAATGACAAAATGTACTCTCAACTTCCGGTTCCCGAAGAATCCATATAACCAGTTTTCTCTTCCCCCTTAAGACAGCAATGGTTTAATTATATCAGCATCATTGCACTACTCTATGAAATACCTTAGTTTCAAGAAAACACGCACACACTAGAATAATTACAGACAAGAATCTAGTCTTTGCAACTGTCTGGCCATAGAGAAAACTAGATTCACTGAGGCTCGGCAATTGTGAAATTGGGCAGAATTTAACTCCAGAAGATACTCAGTTAATTACTGCAAATATCATAAAAATTGGACATGTTAAGTGCATAGAAATTACTAGGGACTAGAAAGGCAGTTCGAGATAAAAGTAAATTCTCCTGGGTACTGCCCTCCCCTTTTTCTCCACTAGCTTTCTTTGGATTTGTTTTCTTTCTGTTTATATTTACCTCAGGAAATCAGGTTCCACTCTTGCTCTGACGGACCTCCCTGCCACGTTTCCACAGTGGCAGAGACATTTCCCCTTCCCGTCAATCGGCTCTGGTGCAAGACGAACGCCCCAGGTGCCCCTTACCTCCCGAGCGAGGCGGCGTCCCGCAGAGCAGCACAACTCCCTGCCCCTCTCGCACCGACACCGCGCTTCTCATCTTCGTCCGGGAGCTCTCAGGATCTGTTTTGGAAAGAAAGGTGAGCTGGATATTAGGAGACAGAAAAGCCTAAGTGTGCAGGACTTTCAAGTTCTCCACCTCCTGGTATCGAGTCTCCGGATGCAAAGAGGTTCAGTGATTTCAGTGGCTCAGCTGCAGAAGAAATGGCTGTTCCGCACAAGTGGATAACAGAATTAGGACTAAAGTGAAATAATTTACAAGACCATAATTAACAGATCCTATGGGTAACTTTGTTCTTATGCTAGGCTTATGCCACCCTAATTATGCTAACTAAAAAGGAGTCATAAGCATAACTTAAAAATAGGTCTTTAAGCCACTGTTCCTTCTGAAATGAAGGCTGTGATGAAAATAGTGTCAAGATCCTACTGAGCTCCTCTAACCAACCGCAAATTAATGCTAATAACACAGCTACTTGGAAGAAGGATACACGTCTTTTTAAACAGGAAAAACAACTCAAACCACCTTCCTATGGGCAGAACCCCTTGCAGCATTGCCAAGCTAACCCTTGCAGCACGGCTAAGGCAAGCACCTTGCTCCTCAACGTACTGACCTGGCGCTCTGCCTGGCTTCAGGTCTGCCGTGATCATTTTAGGCTGTATAAGAGGGGAAACAAATGCTGCTGGCTATGCCTAAATGCAAACTTGTAGAGCAGCAGTATCTACGATAACTTTAAATTAACTTTCACTCTAACTGATGACTCAAGATCCAAGAAAGTATGGCCTCATTGTAACCTTGAATTAAGCTGGATATAACCATCAATACAAATTGACATTGAGGTCCTACCCTAAGAAAGATTTTTCCATGAATAATCTCATAATAAAGCCAAACAGAATATAATTCAAACATCAGTAAGTCAGCTAGTAACCTTAAAAAAAAGTTTTGTCTATAACTTTGTAAAGGATATTAATACATACAGATGCTCAAAAACCTAGAGGAGTCTTTAAAATAAGGCTGTCTTTATAACAAAGCCTAATAGTAGTGAATTGACCAACAGTAGCTATATCCCAAAATATAATATTTTTTAACATTGAAAAGCAACAGCTGCTACAGTCAGAACACTGAACAACAATGATTAGAATTTAAATGTTTCATTTAAAAACAAAAACAAAACATTTGTTGCCACAATAAGATATTGTTCTGTTATTCTTTGTTACTGCACATAAAACACATGGGAGGGGCTCCTGAAAGGGCTGCTTGCAGCTTTCCAACGGAATTACTCTGCAAATATGTCTCAAGGACCTATGTCTTCACTCACATAACGAGTTTGGGTCCTTTCACTGGACGTGTTTTGGAATTCATAAACAACCACAACTAAACTGATTTCTCTGGGAGATCAAAATAGTCTGCTCCACAATTCATGTCAGGCCTTCTAAACATCCTTCTCCTCCCTCCATCACAATATAAATTCATTAGCCCTCCCTAACAATTCCACTGAGTCATGAAGTAGGGAACTAAGAGCTAACAGCATCCCCGATACCTACATCCCTGGGGGGAGCAAGAGGAGGGTTAAGAAAGCCCACGCTGGGTTGTGGAGCACCAACCAGAACTGGCAAAGATTTCTATCATCACCTTCGCTTGCAGCTTTGAGACTTAACTGGATTATAGACCTTTTTTGCTTGCATACCTCAGAGGGGAAGAGACATGCTAGAGAAAATAGCTCTGCAATTTGGATTTTAAAACTTACAAATACATATATATTTTATGTATGGAATGAATAGACTGAATTTCACCCTCTTACACCACAACCACTGCAAGTCATAAATTGTATGCATTACTTCTGTAATTACCATGAACTAGTTTATCGCTACTTTTGAGCATGTACATTCATTTATTGCAAACACAGTTCTTTAGAAACACAGCTGTCTCCGTGCTGTCCGGCACACCGTACCGGCACCATGGGACTCGGCTGGGAGCAACTGGGAAAGGACGTGACCTGTGTAACGCGCTCAGAAAGGCACGCTGTCGTTATCCTGCAGCTATCCAGCTGTGACCCTCCACAACCTGATCTGTTGCAATTCTGTGCTGCAGAAGTTATTAATCACTGATTGCAGGTGAAGACTACTGTCACAGGGGAAGAGTTTTTTGGGAAACATGAAGCAAAGAAGAATCCACCAGAAAACAAAGAATATAAGCCATATTACAATGAAAGAGTAATTTTTCATTAATTAGCAGGAAGCTCTCCATCGTACCTTGCAGAGTGGTTGAAGTACCAGACTAATCACACAGCTGCAGAAATATCAGCACTTAATTCATTTAGATACCTTTATAATCACCAGCACTGGCTGGTGGCACTTTGAAAATAATTATAAATTACCATGCCAAATAGCAATAACTTCCTCTATTAGTATTATGCAATGAAGTCCAAGCTGCCTCTGACCTTGGAAAGTATTCCTTGCTTATACACAAGATCCTGGTCTGATTTTCAGGGGTCTCTGTAGCATATTCAAAGTATTGAAAAGGTCAAAGCCAGAACTACTCCATGGAATAGCAGGAGAGATTTCTTTATTATTATTTTTTAAATAATGCCACTATCCTAAAAGCAGTAACACTAGGGAGTAGTGCTGTGTCTTCTTACAAAACCAATTGCTATTGAATGAAATCACTGGCAAGGAACATTAAGTTCTCAGAAAACTGACAGGGTAAATAAAATACTGTAACGTGGGAAAATAATGGAAAAGATTGTTTTCTTTTACAAATTGATTTGTTTCTCTGAAATTGGAGACTCTTATCCTGCCAAAACGTCTTAATAGATCAAACACAACTGGAAACAAGGAATGAAGGTAAGAACAGGACAGAAGATGGCTTTGAGAAGCAGTGAGTCACACCACGACTCGCTTTTCAGTGTGTTTCTGCATAGTGCTACACAAAATGACAGAAGTCCCAGAGGTGGGGAAGCAGGGAAGCGAATCTGTCTCTTCATAGGGAAGCAGCGATTGCCGTGCCTTGCGCTCACCTCTGGACAACGAGTGGAGAGTTCCCGGCTGGAGGGGTGCCACTGGAGGCACCCACCATCTAACATTTACTGACCGAAAAATGGGGACAAAGGGTTGTTTGCTTTGTTGTTTCCCCCACAGGCTTCTCATCTGGCTTTGCTTCTCGCCTCCATTTCCTTGACTTTCCATTGCATGCCAGCACCACACAGGATGACAACAGCTCGTGTTTTGTGTCAAACACAGATCTGTATTTCTGCATTGTATCTATTGCTATTTATTGATATATGGATGATCCAACTCATCACTAGATTTTTACAGAGGTTTTAATTTCAGCATCTGGTTTGAGAAGGAAGATAAGTGTTTTAATTAGTTTCTCTTGCCTACATCTTTTTACTTCTTACTTGCATTTATTATGATTTGTCCCACTTTTATCTCCTTTCAATTGAAAGGCTATCATTTCAGTAGGAAACAAGCAGCTTTATTACTTAACTTGGCCAGGCAAAGTCTCTAATCTTAACGTTGAAAATATTTTAGTAAAAGTGTTACAAAAACTGACTATATAAGAAAAAATATTCAACTTCAAGCTAATCCAGAACACCAAGTTGAAAATTAAATGTTTTGTTTGCCGTTTTATAGTTTGACATTTATAATAAAGCTTATAATTTGCAACTGAGACATCTCTGACTCCTGAAACAGCATCGTCTTCTCCCTTCCCACGCTAATACCTACATTTGCCTCATTGCTTTGGTTTTAAGTACATGAAGTTGCATCAACTGAAATACACATACCATTGCAATAAAATGCAGCAAAAAAAAAAAAGTAATTTAGGTTTATTGGAAAGTCTTTTGTTCTCCTTTTTAGGCAGAATAATCAAACGTGTTCTTGCTCCTACAAACAACAAGAATATGAAACCTTCATATCCCATTGGCTTCTCTCCTTCCAGTTATGTTAGGTTTTAAGCCTCAAGTACAATGCTAAGAAAGATTTCAGAAATACGGAGCAAAAGTAATACGAGCACCATTTATGCTGCCACTACCCTGGAATACCTGTTCATATTTAAAAGTTCATTGATACTTATGATAATTAAAAGACATGGGTTTGTGAATTCATGAGTGGCAGAGCATACAGCGCCTAAAGCACTCTGTAGAAGGTAAGACACGGCATATGTTCACCTGATGTCAACAGGTAAGAAAGAATAAAACAAAGTGAGCTGCTCAATGCATGCTTGCATTCATTGGAGTTCCCTGCAGCTGTCCTCTAAGGTGGTGCTGGTTTGTGTAATCTTGTGTAATCAAGGAAGGCAAGCAATGGATGATGAAAGATCAGACCAAACATCATGCCTGTACTTTGAAATGACATATAACACCATGTAATGAAAAACACTGAGAATTTTTGATGACAAAGCTGCTTCAGACACAGCTTATTGTCACAGCACTGAGATATATCACATTGTGCCAAGAAACCCGTGTGATGTTCCACCTTTAGTTATGTATCTGTACATAGGTTCTGAGATTAAGATTAGTAGAGGTTTCTGGAAATTAAACCAACTTCTTTTTCTTTTTCAGTAACGTATGGGACAAAGTCACTCCCCTGGAGAGGAGCAGGATTGAGCAGGTTTCCAACTCCAGGTCCAGTAGCAACCAAACATCTAATTACATTTGCATCACTTGATATTTATTGTCAACACACATTTATTAGCAATTCTGCCATGTTTTGGTAACTGCGGAACAAGGGTTCATGCTCTACAATAGCGTCCCTTGACAGCCACAAAAAATATTTATTCCATTACTTCATTAGACTCATTCTTCAATGCAGCAGAACTTGTTAAATATACTTTATAATTTTGTACTTGTACGATGTTCAAATACCTCAAACGAGCCAGACATCCAAATCTTAACTGTTTCCTTCAATACACAATTCTAAAGCAGGGACTGTGTTCGATGTCAGTGCATAATGAAGTACTAATTCACAACCAGGTCGCCTTGGTACAAGTCACATTATTTAAAAAGAAATGAAATAGCGGTCTCTCAGCTCTCAAGAATAATAGCCTAAGCACGTTCTAATAGCTATGCTGCTAATGACAACTTCTGGAGAAAGTAAGACAAATCTGTTTCTTTTCTGAAAGCTCTTTACCACCACCTACATTGCTTACATGCACAGACATTCCCTACTACTCTGTATCCCAAACTTGGCTCTATGAAGGCATTTCCATGACCATGTATTTTATACCTCTTGAGACAGGTGCTAGAAACTGACTTTATACTTGGCATAATTTTAAGCTTCTTAAAAAATACTTTTATCTGCTTAACAAAAGGAGTTGGGATACATGGCCGGTTAGGCAGAACACACTGCAGGCAGACCTAGTGCACGTGGGAAAAGCACAATAGAGCTGCGCATGGAGAAAGTTGGCCTTTCTGCTGACTTCACTGGGTTTTGGATCAAGCATGTAAGAATAATGTGGGGAGGAGGGAAGAGAACAAAAATTATCTCTGTAATCATCAATTATTGTTGGAAGTGGAAAGGAGAGAGAAGAAAAATGTTAAGAGCGCAAAACTGAACATTACTCAAAGCACACAGAGAAACTGCGTGATTTGCCACTGGAGAAGAAATTTGCTGGCTGCTGGAGAACTATCTCCATGGTTTCATTTTTGTCATGCTGGTATTACAGGGAAATCATATAATTTCACAGCAACCTCTACAAAATCTCTTAATGCTGCGACACACTGCTGAACTTTCATTTTGTGGTAGAACATTTATCTGCAGGAAGGTAGCTGTGCAATGGGTTATATATACACTGGAATATTCTTCAAACCTCATTTCAGTAAGAGAGGAGCAGCTCCCCTGCGACTGGCGCGATTCCACAGCCCGGGAGCAGCGACACGGCACCAGAGCACCGCTCTCCCAGGCTGAGAGCCAGCGCTGACGTACGGCAGTAGCTCGGCCCCTGCTTCCCAAAAACATGGACACTCCGTCCATTTTCATGCTCTAAGGGCTCCAGGACAGGGCAAGGAGGAAGGTTTCTACCTCCCACCCTCCAGGCACGTTTTATTCACAAACTGAAGCACTACATAGAAACCTTGAGCTTTCAGCTTGAAATGTCGCTCACATCTCTGTTCACGTTGCAGTCTCAACCAGCAAAGCTCGTTTGAATCAGTATCTCATCTCAATAGAAATATTGTTAATAAGATGCCACAAACTTATCCACAGATCGGGTGGAGCATGGACGAGGACCCGCAGGTTGCTTCTGCATCCAGGTTGCTGCATGAACCCAGAGCGTTTGACCAGCAAGGGATGCACGGATTAGCAGGCTGCAGGTGCTCCTTGCTGCAGCAGCAGCAGCTTATTTACAAAGCACTTGCACTCTTCAGCTCTACAGCAAAAAAAATGCAACAGGAAACAAACACGATTATACCTATTAAACAAGAATCATTTAAAAAAAATCACGAAACAGTCTTGTTATATAAACACAAATATGAAAAGTTAAAAAGAAATAAGCACAGATATATATCAAAGTGCTGTGGATATGAAATTCCAGTGTACAAAAAGGTGGAAGAGACTGCAGTAATAAGGGAGAAAAAAAGGGAAAGAAGAGAGATGAGATACTTCTGTGGGCTGCGTGGAACAGAAGGAAGAGATCAGAGATAGCAGAGAAAAATAGAAGTAGAGAAACATCAATAGCATAAAAGTTGAGTCAACATCTATCTGATGAGCAGATTCTCTCTCTTTTTTTTAAAGGCATTTTGCATTGGCAAAAATACACTGAAAGAACTAGAAAACACAGCATTGCAAGGAAAATGCATGTTTTGAAGGAAAAACATTCTCCAGTATTTCCAAAAATATACCTTCTCAAAATTCACATTATCTGGGAATTATCCCTTTACTCAAATATAGCACTGAACAAAGCAACTCAAGCAATTTAAGAAATATCTCAGGAGGGAACAATGTTTGCTCAAGCAAATTATCTTACAGCCGAGTTCTCACATGAAACAATTTTGCCCCCTAAAGCCTTCCTAAAAGAAGCTCTAAGAATATCTTGGCAGTCTCTAAAGCACCTCTATCATTAACTACTCGTGGCCACAAAGCAGGTTTAGGTTTAGTGTTGAAGAACTCTCAAGGCTATTCACATTTCTGTTGAAGAACTACAGTGGTGTGCTATTCACATTGTAATAGTTAAACAGATGGCTAAATGCACTGCCACATCTAGGCTTAATTACCTGAAGATTTGTTTATATAAGCGGCAGCATTTTGACTTTCCTCAAAATATAAATAAAGAAAAGACATCTTATGACAGTTCATTTGTAAGTACTGAGAACATGTTGATAAAACAAAATTATTTTGTGTGTGTGTGTGTGTGTGTGTGTGCGCGTTACTGACTTCATTCCTTTATCTTCCTGAAGATCACAGCCTTCCTTAGAGAAATGGACATATTCCCCCGCAAATATTTCCGAGTGTAGCTGGGTTGCCACCCCATATTACCAGGATACGGGTAACCAAAATCTGTCATTTCCCCCACCTCACTTGGTATGCAGCATCTGGCAGAAAGCCACAAGGCTTTGATTAGAGCCATGTGGACTATAACAGATGTAATGATGACAAATAACAGATACAGCAGATGAGTAAGTGTCCTATCAACAGATGTCATACCACAGCTGTTGTTTCACACCTAAAAACACACCAACTTGTCAGCATAAAAACCTAATATTCACATACCTTCAAAATATTTATAGTTCTCATCTCAAAATATGGGCAGTACCTGGCTTAAGCTAAACAATACGAAATGCACGAGTTTATACAGAGCTGCAGAAACACCAAGGAATGTGCCCTGAATGCTGCTAAGAGCAGTTAACTCCCACACGGCTAATTAAAAGCCCATCCCCTGGAGGAAAGCGCGCTGTCCTTATGGGACTGCTCCAGATTCACAGAGCAAACCTCCAGCCTGAGGGGTCTGCAAACAGCTTTTCTGAGGATCGGATCCTCCAAAGGTAAAAATCTCATCAGCTCTTCAACCCTGAGACACGCATTTCTTGCTGTGATTAAAATGCTGAAGTAGCTTCATCTGTTTATTCCTGTCCTTCCAACACCAGCTTCTCAGCTAGCAGCCACTTCCAAGGAAAGGTGCACCAGTGGGAGAACTACAACACTCTATTCAGTCTTTTGGAAAAAAAAAAAAAAAGCCTTAACCCATGACTTGCCCTTTTGCCCTATGCCATTTTCTCTTCCAGAAGCTCTTGGATTTCACCTCTAGCTCCAGCTGCCGTTCTGTGTTTTTAATTTGAGCTGTTGAGGATCCCGAGAAGCTTGTGAATGGTTATTCAGCTGCCACCAGACCTGGATGCTGTTCTCCTTGACAGAAACAGGGGGCTGAGCAACTTCCAAATCAGTGTGGTCCGCCTGGAAAGCTGACAAGGCCGATGACATTTCGGTCCTGCCCAACAGGCTTCCTCAAGGACACAGAACACCGCCCAACTGAAAAAGCAACCTCCACAGCTGAACACGATTTTGGCGATTGCTCATAGCCCACTGCAAGACCTTTACCGCAGCCTCAGTTCCCACGCAACGTGAAGGTGAACGTGTGTCAGGCTCTCCAAACCCAGCTGTAACCATCGTGAGAGGGAGACCAAGCCCACGCCATCCTTCCACTCCGCACTGAACCAGAACAGCCCAGCCACCAGAGGCACGTCAGGCACTCAGACTTTTGCTAAGCCATTATCGATTACAATTTTAGCTGAGACCCCCTTCAGGGAATTGGTTAAATATACATTTATAGTGATTTCTATGGTCCTCAAAACCTTTCCTGGATACATGTGGGGCCAAAATATTTTAAAATAAAAGTTTTTATGAAGATACTGCAGCAGTGCTCATACTCACCCCTTCCTCAGTGCTCCGCAAATAGCTCACAGGTGAATAGTTTCTAGGTGAATTTTTTCTACTCTATTTTCCCTGAGACAGGGATTGTTTTTAATAAATGAACCATAAGTCTAAGTTTTATTGAGACAAATGTTTAGGAAAAATAACATTTTCAACTTGCACGCCTAAATAATTGTGGATACTGAACTGTGCACACATGTACTTGGCCATCCCGTTGAACTGTTTGCACCATAGAGAGACTGCAAACACAATTTCATGCTATATCAAGAACAGTATTTACAGAGAAATTCAAATGAAATGAAAATTTTAATTTTATTATCAGAGTTATTGGTAGATGAAAATGCAGAGGCAGAAATAAGAGTAACACATCTTCATGGTATCACATTAACTGTCCTTCACATGAACCAGGCAATTTTACCATAGTAACTATTTTCATCACAATTTTAAGGAAGAGGTAAGTGAATTTTCACACTGACAAATAAAATAACTCAAACTATGCCCCGAATATAGCACATAGTTCTGAAATTAATTGCTTCTGTGAAACAACATTCCTGAAACAGGGGTACAATACATCCTTCCCCAGGTGCTCCAGCACAACTGCCACCATATCTAGCTAAGCAGGAAGATGTTTCCACAGCATAAAACAGATTCTGGAAAATTGCTGCAAATATTTATGACTATAAATCTCTTAGGTTACTGGATGGGATTAGACTGCATTAACAGGCTCAGGAGGACAGGATAGATAAAAAACTTATCTATTTCTATCAAGGCACCATACAGCAACACTAAACTTGTAGCTTAATGGATGTTCAGGAGCGCATCAAAGCCAACCAGAATGTTTTGCTCATCTCCTTCACAGTAGCCCAAAGTGGCTAAAGCAGATGGTCTGTACCTACTTCCCTCACAGACTCCAGGGAACGGGGATGCAGGGAAATGCATTTCTTGCCATGATGTCATTTGCAGCTGATAAGTAAGGCTAGCATTTTCTACCACAAATAAGGCAGGAAAAAAAAAAAAAAACAACATCAGGCACACCGTTGTGATGCTGACAAAATAGATATGTTTAAAACGATAAAAATTGCCAGGTTCACATATAAACACAAAAACAAAACAATACAACTTGATCTCTAGGAGGCAGAGCATTCGGCAGCCCACGTGACAGAATGATTTCTTGAATGCTGCCAAGTGATGAAAAGTTTCCTGTGAAGCATTATCACCAACCTGTGCACAAGTGCTAGTCCTTAAAAAAAAACTGCTTAACCAAAAGGCGGAAAAAAACATTGTATAACCACAATTCAGCATTCTTGTGCAAACATATTACTCTGTATTCCCTAATAAAATTAAGAGAACACATTGAGATTGAAAACCTGATTATTTGGGGTTAGAAAATGCCAGAATTAAGGTTGCTTAAGTTCACAAATATTGGCAGAGAAAACAAGCCGTAAGATTTCAGCACTGAGCGTTTTGGACACGAATGCACGTCAGACCCTGTTGGCTGGGAACACATTGCTGCTGGGAAAGGCACCGAGGGGCGTTTGCCTTGCCCTCAGGAAGGTTACAAGCACAGGTCCAAAGCCACAGCCACAGCCAGGGAGCCAGTCCCAGTGCCACGGTGTCCCTCACGGGGCCTGGGATGCTTTAGGGTGAGTTTCAGTTTCTACACGTTTCTGTCATTCCTCACACCACCTCCACGCTGTCCCTGCTCCCCAGTGCCTTCCCGATCAAGCCGTGCATCCCCACTAATTCCAGCCTCCTGAAATCTTAACAACGCTTAGCCTCAGCACGTTCCTCAACTTTTCTTTAAATCTCTTTATCCCCAGTCTAAAAACTCATTCTGCCAATCCCTCACTTTTTAGTTATGATCTAGGCATTCATTACAGTAAAATTTCCCTATCCCTTCCCTATTCTTTTCTTCCAGAGGGATTTCATCATTGTTGCTGCCAGGGTCCAACCACATGAAAGACTGGCTCTTCTCATAGCAATGCTAGACTGATAAAGAGCAAGCATGGGAAGTGATCAAGAGTTTGGGTATGTCCAGTGGTACATCTTCAGAGGTAGGGAAGATACAGAAAGGGATTTTCCTTTCTATACCTACAGCACAAGGGGAAGGAAATGCTGCAGGTACATTACGAGAAGCTTCAGGGAGCACAATTTGATGGAGGCGTTGCTTCAGCAGCAAAGACGAAGACTGAGAGTCAACTCCACCAAAACAGCCCAAACCACCTCAAAGTGATCCGGACTCATTTTGGAGCTGCTCAGAATGGCGAGTTAATTATTTGTACCAGTCTCCTGCTATTATAGCAGCCAGTTTCTTATCTAATCTAGAAACCTCTCCTTTCCTCAAGTGCTGCTGAGTGTATTTAATTAGTTTTCGAGAGTCTGAATGTTCACTGGAAGATGTCAAACTATTTTGCACCTAAAGCGTGCAGCAGCAGGGACTGAATACACGGCAGCTCTTGCTGAGCAGTGACTTCATGTTCCTGGTGGGCCATTTAAAAAAGCTTGATGAGCAGACATCCTTGCAGTTGCTTTAACACACACAGCGAGACTTATTTACACATGCTGCAACAGCTCTACTTATCTCAGCTGAAATATGTTTTCACTGTAAGCAACATTCTTACACTTGTACCCTCCCATCAACAGACTCACAGCAGTCAATAGAAGAAACCATTTAGAGTGGAGTGAAGGCGTACCTCAGGAGTAAACAGAACGGTACCGGCACAGGCTTTGCAACAGCTCCCAGCTGCACGCCGCCTGCCTACCTGCAAGCCCGTTTGCACAAGCGTTTCCAGTGGAATCATTTCTGATGTAGGATCAGATCCAAAGGGCTAAGGTTGGAGCCAGATAAACTGAAGTGAGAATTAAAACTCTGGACAGGTCAGAAGCAGTAGTGCATCAGCTACCTGCTCGATAATGGTTTAATATTGAGTTAAATTGTATTGCAATATCCAGGAGATCAAAACAGATCCTCTAACAGTTCCTGCTGCTCCTTCATCTTGGAAGGACAGGAATAACCTACTGCACAGATTATGCTCTCAAATCTAAGTGCTGTAGACACTACCTTTTACAAAGAGCCGCTCATTTCCTACCCTCTACACAAATGCATGCTAATCAGCCTTACTGGAACCAAAGACAAGATCTGCTGACTGCTATTAAGCCAAAATTTCATTTGCTTTGTCACACGTCTACTTCTGCCTCTCATATCCTCCATAAAATCAGAATGGCCTTTTTGGTATGTGCGCCAGAACATTAGTCTAGTTACAAAACCTCTCTATCAGTATTTATTATATCTGGGTCAGAGAAATGATTGAGATATATTTAAAATCAAGCACTTTAATCCCCATGTGGATAACAAATCTCATGTTTTGATTTACAAAAGCATGAACAATGATCCTTAAGCAATTAAAGAGGTAAATAGATGATAAAATGACATTTGGTCTTGCTCAAAATGAGCTGGTATCTGACACACTATTGTCCAGAGGAAGAACAGGAGAACCTTGCAAGCATGACTTAGAATAAATTAAATTCATTACACAAAGCGATGTTTTATGATAAGAATTCACTCTAACTTGATCTACTTTGACACCTTATATAGTGACAAATGCAATTCAAGGTGTACGGCAGGCAAGTACCGTGCTGTGCTCAAGTGTCTTGCTTTCAATCAAAAGCACTTGCAGTGCATAGCAGTGCCCACCCAGCTCCTAGACCTACAGCTCCTTCTCCCTGACAATGGGATGCGAGAAGAAACGGATTTTACCCTTGGAATGGAGTCAGTAAACACTGGGAGATTGGAACTGCGTTTAGGTCCCACAGTTTAGACACAAAGCTTGGAACTGGAATCTGCAGATAAATTTATCAGTAAGGAAGGACTTACTATGAGGAAAAGAAACAAGATAGTAATTCCAGTGAATCCCCAGCAGAAAAATTAGAATTAAAACAAACAGGATGGATAAGACATAACTAGCTTAAAGAGAGGTTATAGTTTCTTTTAACTGGAAGTGAACAAAGGAGTGCACACAAGGTTGAAAGGGTAAATAAAACAATAGCATGTGCTATTAAGAGGTGAAGTTCTGAAATACTAGAGCTGAGGAGGAAGATGGCAGATTGTTAATCATAGAAGCTGAGCATTACAAAAAATTCTTCTGGAAATAACACTAAATACAAACAGAAAATTTAGAAATATTTAAGAAATGAGATCTTCAAAAATAGCTGAATACTTCATTCCGATTTTCAAAAAGGAGAAATGCCAAGGATTGTGAACTGACAAGGAAGTGGAAAACACCGCTGTTAATATCAAATAGTAATAATCAAAAGCACTGCATCATACACATCTTTGGTACTCAGTGAGTGAGAAAGGAAGCCTCCTGGCAAATCATGAACAAGGGTTCAGTGAACAGAACAGATCAGAAGCAGCTGCACTGTAGAACAAAAACAAGAAACTCAATAAATTACTGATTCATTTGACTGTTTAACTTCATTACTGGATAAAATATTAGAACAAAGTAGAAGTAATGAATACAAAAGCACTAAGAAAATACAAATCATTAGATGTTAACAGGGACGCAACATACAAGGTTGCCTCCTTACATGCTGGAGTTTAGAGTAGATGTCCCCAGACACAGTTTCAGCCCTTCATCTACAGACTCAGATTCTCTCCATCAGCTCTGCAATCCCAATGCAGCAGGAATCCAGCATGTGGCTGCACCAGAACTTCCTCTGGAGTAGTTGTGGATGAATGCAGGGAAGCACTGAGAAGCCACATGGCTTCAAATACAAAGTGTACCAGATTGTTCCAAGCTTTGGTACAAAGAAGGTGATCCCAAGATCTGCAAAGTACTAATATACTGCAAAAATTAATATGAAGATGAATTTTTTTCCTTTTTTTTTTTTTTTTTTTTGAAGTGATACCATTTGTAAACAAATGTCTATGAACAAAACAGATTTAACTGAAGTTATTTCCATACAACATTAACATTTAAACATTGTTTAGCTGTTTTTGTGTAAGGCGATTTTGATTCATTTATTTCCATGGCAAGTGGTATTTGAAAAAAAATCTGTACAACCTTTTAGTAGAAAGCTAAAAAAATGTGCTAAGGAAACAAAAGAAGGCATTTGAAATTCAAGTGGTAAAGAGGCCTTCCACCCAACTGGTGAGTTCGTCTTTCCACTTTACTTCATCCCCTAGAACCTAGTGCAAACAGATCATTCTTCTTTGCTCCTCTCACAGCAACAAAAAGGGGGGAAAAAAAAATGCAGGGATCATTTGAGCACGTTAACCTCCTTGGAATAGAAGGGAATGAGACAAACCTTCAGAGAATTGCATTCTGTCTGCCTCTGCGGTAATGGCATTACACTTGAATGAAAGCAAAATTATGTGGAAGACTCTTAGTTTACTGACGGGTCAAAGAGATGACAGCTGTGGCAGGCTGCAGTAAACCTTTAATATGCCATGATGTACCGATGTGCACATCCTTCAGTGGATGAATAACTGTGGCTGAACAAGGGATTACACCTGAGCAAGCAACTGTATAGATTAATATATTCAATATCAGACTATTCGACAACAGAAGTTGGGGAAGTGGAGAAAAAGCTGCCCAGAAATACTTATCTGTTCTTCTGCTATTCTGTTTATGAAAACAAATACAATCTCAGTGCTATCAAAGCAAATGTAATAGATGAAGACATGTACATAAAGTAGAAACCCCCCAAAACACAACGGGACCTCAAATCTTTTTGCTGGTATCTGAGCAGACTCTTTAAGTGACAGATGCACTATGTGCAGATTGATCTCCAGTGTAAGCCCAATTGCTCTGCGTAGGGTGGTGTAATCCTCAGAAGTATATTGTTAACTACAATTTAATAAAAAGCCAAGGGCTGAAAAAATACAGTTTCATAAAAAAGAATGAAGATCTCTCACTGCACAGGGCTGAGAGAGGTAATAAGAAGAAAATAAAAAACAGGTACTGCTTCTCTTCTCATAAGTATGGAGCATTTCCTTGGCTATAAAGTGACACTCCCCACAATTCAGTCTGTGTAAATTATGTAAATATATTATTGATAGGAGATAAAGACACAAGCAATGTAGTGTAATATGAATAGTTTTGCAAGTTCCAGCACTTTGGTATTAAAATATCCACTTTGCTTAGCAAGTAGCTATATTGACACTAAACATCAGGAGGCAAACTGGGCAGGTTGGCAGCAAATCAGAGCCCTGAACAACTACACTTAAAGTAAGAAGATACAGAGTGAAGACATTTAAAACAGTTATTCTCAATCCCTCTTCATCCTGACATTTATCGTGTTACAGCCATGGGTTGCCCGAGGTTGAAATTTACTGTATATTTAGATATTCGTTTAGTGTTAGTGTAATTTGGTGCATTGGGCATATAGATAAGACAGCTGCACTTGTTATGCACACTTTTCTTTTTTTCTCCTTCTATGCGAGATCTTGTTGCTGTAAAATGTGTTCAGGATATTTCGAGTATTAATTTCTGTTTGAGGAAGCTCCAATCCAATAGTTTGGTTAGTCAAAAAAGGTGAACAAGTCCGACACATAACACAGGTAACACAGATGTGTTTATAAAGACTGAAACATTTTTAGTGTTTGATTTTCTAAGCTGTAAAACCACAGTTGAAAGATCAAAGCATTAAATTCCTCCTGAACATTCCTATCAACTTCAATGGGCTTTATAGCATGCCCTTAATATGTTATTAATGTAATTTAGATGTTTTTAAACATTATCTTAATATTATCTGTGGTGTGCTAAATGGGCTTACAAGACCCCATTAGGGTAATTCTGACAAACAAAACAAGGGATGAAATTATTTCCCTAGTGATGACTTTCTGATTTTTCAGTCTGTATAAGCTGTTTTCCCAAAGAAGCTATAACACAGAGGTTTAAAAACAGTCCCAAACTACAAAAATTCTAAGGAAAGTCACCATTCTTAGTTGAAAAAAAATAAAATCATTATCTGCAAGAATTAAAATGGAAACATTTTTTTGTTTGTTTAGAGCTTTCCCTGGGGGGAAAAATGCCAAAATCATTAGTCTCTTATAACAATTCTATTCAGAACTTTTCTGACACTTTCTTCTCAATTTAGACAAAGTACAGCAGAGAGGGGCCTTCCTCACCTCTGCCATCTCATCACCTCTGCCATCTCATCAGTGAAGTCTGTATACAGACAGCGTATTTGATGGCAAAGAATGCCAATAACTCCATCACGTCCAGCTTGTTTTGCGCAGCAGCACCGCGGCACTGCCCAGGCAGAGCTGGGCCAAGGACACCAGCCGTCAGCTGCCTCTCACAAACAGGGCATCAGCTCTTCAAATATGGCACAGACCAGCAGGACATGCCCAAAATACAGCCAGAGCTATCAATAAAGCAAGTGCTTGGGCTATGTACTTTGCCTCATCCTTTCCTCAGAATCCAAGTCAGAATTTCAGTTAAAAAACTAAAAGGCTACCTCCAGACAAAATTTGGTTTCAACATAAAACACAGACTTCACAAAAAGAGATCCACAAATCTCCGTTCACTTGCAAGAATGGCTATGAAATTCAATGAAAAAAGGTCACAGGACTTTGTGTTCATGGAAACACAGCTTTAAATGACATCAGCAGAACCAAAGTTGACAGATAAAGAGATGTGATTAAAGTTTTGAATTGCATTGTTAATCCAAGTGCCGTGCCTGTGACAGCCAGACAAGTGCCCGTATTTGTGGCTGACTTCACCTCTGTCATCGTTTTCAGCTGTGCACCAAGAGGTTCTCCATCCTGTTCAAGAAATGGTTTCTTCATTTGTTTTGCATTCTGAGAAATACTATGTCTACTACAAATGGTAGTGAAACTCCAGTCCAGATCCAAACTTTACGGCTTACAGGTTCTCATAGTACAAAATGGCAGCTGAAATCGAAGCAACGCACTGCACCCTGGTTTTGCACAGCAGCCTAGTGGATTTGCTTCTCATCTGGATAGCCCTGATCACTAGGAGTGGCACCTGCTTAGCCACAGTATGTCAATTATGATTTGGGTTGTATTTTTGGGCTTGAAATAAGTCAAATAAGTTTCATGAGCTGCCTCTGGGAGTTTTTGTACATTTAATTTTGCATTCTCCTCATTCCCCAGTTGTGCAACATGGTGCTTTGTGCTAAATAAATGTTAAGGGTACTGGCCTTTTTTAATAGCATTTTATATCTAATATACAGAAGTTAAACTTCATTGTTAATCATTTTAATAAAACTGTTCGGCTCCATGTTAGCTACATCAGTTTCGCAGTATGGTTATTCAAAAAGACTAAATTTAAAGTTTGGGAAAGAACTATAAAAAAGATTATTATATGGCTAAGTTTTAAGCTACATTACATTTTCTATTAACCTTGGAGATTGTCAAGGCTGGACAAAATAGATCTTTCCAATAAAACAGCTGTCTATATCCAAGGCATCAACGGTACCAGAACAGGCCTGTTGCAACATATCGAGCACAGACAATGAAGTCAACAACCCTCTATTGTTCACGTATAAATTCGGGTATGTGCCAACTTCCACTTACAGAAGCGTAGCTAGCACTTCAAAAGGCTCCTGTTAAACAGGTTTTAGAATTTAGGCGTAAACCCTAAATACCTAAAAATACAGCGTAACACATTGGTTTAATCTTTAGGTATATTCTGATAGAAAACTCCACCAACACCATCGAAAAGCTAGGTACTGCTGCATTTGCTAAATAATTTCTGCAAACAAATTATTGCCCTCCAAAGAACATTTAAGTTAGCAAAATTAATAATTAAGTTAAGAATAATTGCCAAGATGTAGATAGTTATTAGAGAGAGATAAACGAGGGTGATTATGCGCATAAAATAGGAGTGGACTAACAAAGAAACAACCCATTCGTCACCCCCTGACAATAAATAAGCTTTGAACGCATACAGCAAAATTTGGTAGCAAAGCTGCTCTGGCCAGCTCTCTGGCAGTAATAAGCGAAGGGTGGCAGACAAGAAAAAGCAAGTGAACAACAAGGTGTAAACAAAAATGCAGTTTCAGAAGATCCTTATTTCTTATTGCCAGAATTGATGCTGCCGCAAGCAGATTGTATCTCTGGTTCATAGCAAGTTGTGGCCTTCAGGACTGAGATCACAGCCAGGTAAATGTCTCCATTATAGCTGCGAAAGAAAAGTTTTGATTCGGACCAATTTACGTAACTATCTTCCAGCGCACTTCAGTTCAGACACTTATTACATTAAGCAAGTCCAATCAAGTGAAATATTTCAAGAGACAAAGATGTACGGAGATGAAGCAACAGCACCTTTTTTCAACCTCATTTCAAGCCTTACAACTGAAAGCAGATGCAATACAAGAAGGATGGGAACCATTTTTTCCTTTTTTTTTTTTTTTCCTCCCTGATTTCAGGCCTTGTCCCTGTGTTACGCAGGATTCAAGATCCTCCCCAGGTCAGGACATTCCCAGCTGCAGAGCCACTTGCCACTGGTCATGGACCAGCTCAAAATTTGCACCTTCATGCTACGGAAATGCTGGGGAGGAGAAAAGCTTGTGTGCCATCTGCTGAACCAGGCACGTTCTCAGAGCACAAAATTAAAATACTCGAAAAACAAAACAAAAACAAAAAACAAAACAACAGAAGCTAGAGCCTGCCTTGGCCACACCAGTTAACCAGGGATCAATATCATACCATTAGATTTCATTTGCAGCTGATGACAACAAGAGTTCTAGGCTCAATTCTCTGCAAAATACGAGAGCTGCAGTTGCATCCAACTTGCTGAAGCTCTGGCCTTTCCCTCTTCAGAGCCCAAGAGAGAAACCACAAGTTGTTAAATCTGAATATTGCCTTCCCTTCTAACCCAAGAAACGGCTATCAGCTCTTCCACTAAGATGCCGTCCTTCAGCAGCCACGCAGACCTGTCAGCTTACCTGCCAAGAAGGCTTACAGGCAGGAGTGAGGAACGCAAACTGTGGAGTCCACGCAGCATCAAAATGTCTCCCTGCACACGCCTTTCTCTTAAGGCATTCCAAAGGAATTCCAAAGGAGCAAAATCATGGCAAGGTAAGACTTATCTTCACTGAAAATGGCACTTTTCATAGATACATAAGCCACACTGTTACAAGTCATTGAGCCTGTATTTTTGGTGGGGGGTGTAGGTTGGCCTTCAAACTTTCTGGGAGAGTTTTGCCCAGACAACCTCCTAAAGCAGTACGAAAATTTTAATTCTCATGGGGAAAAAAAAAAACCATTAAAAATGACATAATAAATAGCTTTAATTGTTTTTAATTATTTATCTATCTATAACACTCTCTCCCTTATTTTCTATGCCTGAAAGTCTCTCTCCTCACCACACTCCTCTCCTTCACAAGCTATTCATGTGCAAGCTTTGAAAGATAATAGAAGACAAGCAGATTTACATCAGAAAAAAAAAGATAAGGTTGCTATGGGAATAAAATGACAAAAACTGTTACTTAATCCAACATAAAAAAGATGACAACTGGAGAGAACTCAAATGGAATCGAAACTGTCACCTCAACCGATAAGGTTACGATCTGTAACAACTACTTTCTCTCCCTCATTTAGTCCATGCTTTTATGTAGATTTCATTTTCTCTTCAAACACTATTTACAGAATAACGATGTAATTCCTATCAAGATTCAAAAAGACTCTTAAAAAACACACACAAAAAAACAAATTAAAACTAAAGTAATACTTTCTGATATGTTGCTTACTATTGTCATTCACTTGTAGACTCAAAGCTGAAATATGCCCATTCTACATCAATGTTACAGGTGTAGATCTAGAACGTGAGATAAATCTTTATTTTATATATGAAATTCTCTCTATATATAGTAGATTCAGCTATGTAGATTTCTATCTTTAAACTACAGTCCATGTTCTGCAAAAATATTTTGCATAGGTTATTAAGTAAATTTAGATTTCGTTTTCCCATAGCTGCAACCAAAGACTATTCTTATAAATTCTAAGGGCAGAAAGAGCTATCAGACCGTCCCCTTCCCAAGCATTTTTAGCACAAAACATCACGAAAAGGAACGAGTCTGTCCCATTTTAAAGCTGGCATACAGTCAGAGCACTAGTACATCTAATGTTGATGCAGGATAAATGTTTCATCACATTCAGTAAAATGTGGGGAAAATGTATTTCCTTTCATTACATATCCCCATAGCTGCCTTCACTCATTAAATAACGTGCCAAATGATCTCCTTACACAGTGAACCTTAAAAATGAGAAACGTGATGAAGCCTTAAAAGGCCCAATTCATAGTCTCTCTACTGATAGATGATCCCCGGCAACATAAAGACCAGAAAGTAATCTGGCATGAACTAGCTGAAAAACTTTTCTTAAACATATGGCAGAGCTTTAGAAGACCGATTCATATTTGCGCTATAGCTCTTCTTGCTACGCAAAGGCCTCCTAAAGCAACCAAGCAGCAGATTGGAAACTCCTCTATGGTGCCAGTGCAAGATTTATGTTAGGGTGCATTCATGTCGACATGAATCAAATCCTCTGCCTGTTACTATGACTGCTACCGTCACTATTTGCCCGTTATTTTCAATATCATAGAATTCACAATTCAGCTATCTACCAATAGCAACACCTTTATCTGCCACCTCAGAAATACGGGGGAATCCTTAACTGAATCTTACATTGAACTGTTTGAGGATTTTCTGTATTGTTTCCAGAGTCATAAATAGTTGCATGAGGAAACAACATGAAATACCTACTAATTGCACTTGACTATGTATATTAAGCTGCTTTTAATTCACATTTAAAACACGGAATTTCTGATTGCACAACTGAGAAAGGCAAATAGATGCCTTGCTTTTCTTTGCCATCCCTTGCCTCTTGCTGCGGACTACCCGAAGAGATGCTGAATGATTTTGCAGGGTACGTGCCCTGTGGGCAAGGCAGGACTCCCAGCCCGCAGCAGACGAGGTTGCATTTGGGGCCTCTGCAGTTTGTGACGGTGAAGGAGAGGCACAGGAATTGTGAAATTTTCTGTATAAAAAGAATTCCTTATGTTATTATTGGATGAAATTACTCCATACCTCGCCTTCATCACTAAGGGTTTCTGTTCGCTGTTGGATTAAAATATTAAAGCTATTTCTAGTGACTGGTTCAAGCAAAATGGTCTCTGCTCAGAAGTTTCTCCACTGGCCCTGAACACTTGACCCTTGAAAGCTCTGTTAAAGGCTAAAGGGTAATCGAGCACAAAACCATTCACTTAGGTGTCATGTTAAAATGATGTTCTGCCTTCTCTTCCAAGACAGCAAGCAGCACTGGTCTAGAAAAAAAGGTCTACCTTCCTGCCAAATGGCATGTGTTTGAAATGTTTCTGACTTTGTTACAAGACCTCTAAAAATTTGACAAGAATGTCATAACTATTTGTTCCATCCAGGAAGGAAAAAAACATTCCACTACATTAAACAGCCGTATCTTAATATTCTCTTTATAGTTATGGGAATTTGATTCATTTTAGCATCAATAAGTTCTGATTGGGCTAATCATACAATAATATAACTGAGCCTTTATTTGCTTGTATTTTCAAACATGTAAAGCAATAAGGTTGAGGTTAAGTTCTCTTTACTACCTTGTGCTATTTTTTCCCTGAAAACCAAGTAAGAAAATTGTGTTCTGATCCCTGATGAATTCTGATCCCTGAAATCTCATCACTGGTATCTACAGCCTGTATTGGAAAAGGTAAAGACTAATATTATACTATTTGTTATTAAACAAGAAACTAAAAGGTTAATTATGACAAAAAAAAAATCAAGCTTTTGTCCAACAGACTAGTAGCAAAGCAAGATTACCAAAAATTAAGTCTAAAACATTAATTTTCAGCATGATCATTAAGAACAACAAAATTCTCGCACTTTCTTCTGGAAGGCTTTTTTCAAATAATAAATAAAGAAATAATAATAAGTATTTATTCTCAGTTCTAGTGTTTTCCTGAACACCTGCCAAATTATTCAGCTTTAGATTTCAGCCTCTGTGTACCTCCTCCATTTTTCAGCTGTTATTCACAAATGTTTCATGTGTCCCCCCCGCCTCCCTGCCAGTGCCCTCAGCTTCCCAAGGGGCAGATACAGCTTATGTTCAGCACAGCAAACTTCTACCAAAGTCCTTTTCCCTACTGTTCTCTTCCTAATGTCTTTTACCTTTCTGTTTGCAGAGAAAAAGGTTCCTCCCTCCCCTGGTTTGGTATTTCTACAGCATGACTCATCCACAGATCTCCAGCCTTCATAAAGCAAGGAGCACCACTAGATCTGTTTTGTAGGTAAGAACCAGAAGATTAAAGGTAATACCCAAAACCCCAGGAATCATCACACTGGATGAGATAACTCACAAATCTTGGTCACCACTTATTCTTCAACAGTAGCCAATGATAGCTACTTCGGGAGGTCATTTAATCAATAAAGATGCTGAACAGCAAGCCTAGGATGCTGTTATCTAGTTTCCTATGAAAAGGTAGAACAACAGGATGGGTATTTAGGTAATGAGTGAAATTGTGAATTTCATTACACAAACCAGCAAAAGACAGGCAAAACAGCCAATCTCTCTAAGCTTTTATCTCCTCACTAGCAAGTGAGGTAGGATGACTTTAGTAGCTGCTGCTGGGGACAGGGAAGAAGAGAGAAGCTGATGTTTTCAGAGAGAAGAAAAAGGGATCCCAGCTTGCTGAGAGTGGGTGGTCGAGCCACTTCTCAAGGCAGCTGCTAGTCTCAACGCTACTGCCTCAGGATGGGAGAGGAGGACTGCCTGATGTCAGGGACGGGTGGAAGCGAGATGTCCTAGAACAAGGAAGGTTCTTCCAAAGGCTTCTTCTACGGCTCAAGAATTGTCAATGTTGGACCATGTTAACCAAAAAAGCTGCTCTGGAGATGCTCCTGTCCTACCCTCATCACACGGCAAACACACTACGTGCTGTTTAAGGAAAGGTTACCTGCCTCCAAAAGCTACTTTCTCCAAGATGCCTGAGAAAGGAAACTGAAATCATATGGCAAATAAGTAGCCACGTACTAAATACCAGATAATTATCTATCTACCAGGGACTCAGCAAACAGAAGTCCCAAGACAAAGGGAGTGATCAACTCATTAAAAACTGCACTAGACAGAAGAACTATGTAAATCCAGGTGTACAGCCTTCACACTCAGTGATATTTGCAACAATATAGTTTTATTGCAGGATAAAGCACTTGAGCATTTCTTCTTGCTAATTTATGTAAAAAATTAAAAATGCCACTAGCCAAAACTTCTCCATTCAAATATCATAAAATCTGTGATAAGTTTATTTAACATGACAAATGCTGTCTTCATCTTTATTGAAATGAAGCATTAATTGTTTGGAGGTAAGGATTCGGCTTTAAAATTAGATGGTATGTACAGTGAGAAGTAGCTGCTTTTCAGAAGAAGGTTTTCTTCAGCTTGGAACATGAAGTAGAAATGGGTAAGACTCTTCAGACGCAGTTAAGGTCCCTCTCTTTGAAAAGTGTTTTAGTATCACAGCATCTTTTACTCGTAAGGAATTAAGTGTTGTAACTGATAGAACGTGCCCACCACTGAAATGCAGACTTGTGTAAATCCAGTGAACTTAGAGAAATTCCACTAAGTCAATGACAGTCTTTTCATCGACTTGAACTGCCCCAGTTTTAGATATAGCTAACAAGAAAAAAAGATGATCACGATGAAGAAAAATATATTTATTCCCTCACTTTGAATTAAGGGAATGGATTAGCATCACTCTGTTTCTGCTGTCTTACTGCAGTATTGCCAAAGAATGAAAATGAGTCCTAAAAAGCCATTCTTGACACAGTGTGCATTGTTATGCTAAAATTGGAAAAGCTCGCAATACGAAGTACAAGTGTACAAGAAGATTATATTTGTTTGAAAAGCAAAAGTTGCAGTAGGAAGGTGGAGGCAAGATTTACATTGGTTCATTGCAAGAGGTGAAACTGGGTCCTCAGCAAGCTACCACCATCTGTTATTTTATCAGCAAAAGGCAAAAATGCCTGCAGCAGGGCAAATTTCTTGGCTCCAGAGTTTAAAAGCCAGGCTGCTTGCTGGATCCTTTGTTCACCACGACAGAGGAGTAATTGGGCTTGATAGTATGCTGGTTTTAAGTGTAAAGAAATATTTGGAGTGGGGGCCTTTTCAGATTAATAGCAGCAGCTCTGGTTTCCGTTACCAGACCTGTATAAAGCACCCGTGACATCAGAGAATTTATAGAAAAGCAGAAGTCTGAGATTAGTTCCTCATTTTGTAACTAATTCAATAAGCAAACAAATTTTTCCTATCAATGTAATGAATCCTGTAAGTGATATATATGCAATCCAAGCTAAACAATTCTCTGAGTCACTACTGGAATAGATGCAGTCTTAACGTGACTACACATGTATAAAGTACAAAAATGATATTACTATTTATTAATAGCAATTACAAAAAATTGTTCATTAAGATATAGACTCGCTCTGTGAATAATGTAATTCTTAATGAAAACCCAATTTTAACAAGAAGAATATCACAGTATTAAGTGATGACGGCTTTTTCTTCTTCCACAAATGGATTCTTACTCATACAGAAACTCCTCACCAAAGACAAAACCAAACTTATTGCAAGTTACTAACAATTTTAAGGAAAAGCCTATCTGTGCACAGGGAAAGGGACATTGGCAGAATGATAATACAAGAACCCTACACTAAGAATTTCACATTTATGATTGCAAAAATTCTCCTACATGGCATTAGTTTCAATAAAAGAAGAATTCACCAGAAACACGTTATTTCTTCATCTACATTAAACCAAAAAGTGTTTCCTAACCCCCCCCCCCCGGAAATACAGAAGGTCAAAGATCACTCTTATGCCTTCACAGATGTTAAACCGCAAGAAAATAGCACCTCACTACATGAGCACACTAGCTGGAAGGGGACAGATGTTCCTCATTTTCGCAGAGTCCAATAATTTGCTGAGAACCAGAAAATGAGACAAAACTTATGGGACTGAGGATGTGGGGCCAAAAACAAAACTGAGACCCTTTGCAGGTGCAACCACTCGTGATCTGCTGCAACACCTCGTAAAGCATTATTCTGGATCCGGTTTCTCCTCTGAAGATATTTCTACCTTCCTCATGGTATGACTTAACAGCAACAACAAATCAGTAAGAACAAGGTTTTCATACTTTTTGGAAATATTAAGAAAGTAAGAATCATGCCTCCCAATTTCACGAGTCTCCTAAACTTAATACTAACAGAGAGGAGAGCAGTGGATCTGATGCATGACATTGCTGAGCCTGAGGCTTTAATGGAGTTTTTCTGTAAGAATTAGACTGACAGAAAAATGAAACGGAAACAATGAAAGTGAAAACAATGAAAACACCTGAATTGCCATTAAATCAATTATAACATGATCTAGTTTTAAACACAAATGGGATATTAAATAAGTAACCAGAAGGAAAGCCTTCCTATTGTCAGACTATACTGTAAAAGGCCAGAATAGGAGCCAGGCTTCAATGTCCAAATGTTTTTTGTGTGTTATACTAGATACTTTATTTTTTTCCAGCAGATCATTATTTTAAGATGCATTGAGAATGACCTTCCCAAACATCTGAAAAATATGATCAGTGCTCAAACTGCACTTTTAAGACTGGCGAGAAAGAAGATTAATCAGCTGCATTTGTCCTAATCAACACGTTAGGGGATACCAGTAAACTTGCACTCTGACTTTCTATCTTTTTCTATTTAGAGACCTCTAGAAATTTTCCAGTGGAGTTGTAAACTCGCGTACAGCACATCACCACTGATGAGAGGTTTGTTTTTCCTAACGCTCAATGCCTCAGCGGAAAGTGCAGCCTGCCTGACACAGTCTCGTCATCTTAGCACTTCATATCTTTACTAGTGCAACAGAAGTAGTTCTTTGTGGAAAACACCACATTTATGGTTTTTAAGCACATTCAAATGCTTAAGAGGATGATCCCTAAAGGGACTGAATGGGAGAAGAACCTTCCTGCTCCATGTTTACAGTCAAATTCAGCCACGGCTTGCAATGGCTATAGAGGGGTGGGTGGGGGGTGGTTAATAGTAATTTTTTACTCTATTTAGATAAAGTACAGGCAAGATAGAGTCAGGATACTATTTGTGGTGACAACTAATTAAAGCTTAGCAGAGAGAGTTAGTGCAAGTGGATTCTACAGGTCTTGTTCTGAACAGGCTGTTTGAAATGTGTCCTTTCATCTCCCGAAGAACAAAAATTATATACATTTACACACACAATTCTCCTCATTGCATTTCTATTAACTTTTTCCTTTTTCATAGCCTTCTTTCCCCCCGAAATTACTTCAAAACTTGTTTTTCCTCTTAATTCTCAGGAGAAACTTTAAATAGATACACTTCCAGAGAGAACAGAGCAGTCGGTTCTAGCAGTATAAAACAGCAACAAATGATGAGAGAGCAAAAGAAACCAATGCCTGCTCTCCTACCCGTGCTGCTGGGGAAGGCTGGGTGAGCGAGCAGCACGGCTTGTGCCTGCTGAGGCTGGTGGAGACGGCGCTCCCTCGGAGCTGACTCCTCACAGTGCAGCAGTACAATAAATTGCAGCAGGAATTCAAAGCCAAATCTAACAAGAATGGTAAAGGCCAGCTGTCATGCAAACTGCAGAGGAGCAGTTTGCACACTCACGTGATAGGAGTTCACCTTATTTGTTTGTCTTAGATACTCACCAATCACTTCTATAGCAATGCATCACAGTCATTTATTCTCCCCCCACATAGGAAATGAAAAAACTGCTATCCAGTTTACTAAAAGATTATGTGAAATCTAGTCTACTGAAAGATTAAATGAAATCTTCTGGATCATTTGGGAGCGGTGGGAAAATCTATAGGAGAGTCAGGAAGTCATAATGCTCCTAGAATCAATTCACAACTTCACCACAGACCATCACTTAGTTCAGCACTCTGGTTGCACAACTGCACAACTGGTTGGACCAGATCACCTCCAGAGGTCCCTTCCAACCTAAACCATTCTGTGATTCTGTGAACGGCTCTTGTTTTTTCTTTTTTTTTTTCTCCTCTCTCTCCTGTTTTTTAGTTGTTGCTGTTTTTTATTTTATTTTATTTATCTTTGAGCTTGTTCTTCAGAGTCATTTAAACAGTGATAATAAAGTATGTTTTCTTCAAATTCATAGAATGACAGAATGGTTTGGGTTGGAAGGGACCTTAAAGACCACCTAGTTCCATCCCTCCTGCCATGGGCAGGAAATTTCTTTCCTGAGTAGGTGGACGTTCCTCTCACTTGTTTCAAACTTGACATATTTATTTAATGCTGAATAATTATCTTCTTCGTCTCTAAGGTAAACAGACAAAAAGACAGCAAGATCATTAGTTATACAGATATAAATATACATCAGTAAATGGAAACCCAAGGGCCTTTTTTGTCTTTCCATCACATCCCTACTTTGATAAACTGAAGATTCACATAGGATAAACCAAAAGCAAAGTTCAATGCAGAACACTGCAATAAGGGAACTAGTTTGAAATAGGTTATCTGTAAGGATAAAGAATGTCAAAACTTGTAAGTCAAGATCAGCAACATCTCCATTTCTGTAGCTATGATGTTATTTCATAACATTAAATTGCAGGCAGGTCTTGGAAGAACTGTCTTTTCGTTCATAAACTGAACATAAGAAAAATTGTTTTCTATAGAAAGTCAGAATACCTGCTGAACTGTCTTGATGATAGCTTAAAAGTAATATTCTCAAAACTGTTCAACAACTTGTTTCATGTTTACAGAATGCTCTCACTAAAATTTGGCTGGAAACAGACTCAACTACAGGATTCCCAGGTGGATTTTAGAAGTACGCTGTTCCAAAGGTCTATTAATAATATCCAAGCAATTTAAGCAAAAAGGTAATGTTAGAATTAAACATGTGCAGTCTCCAGATAGCAAAAGAACCGCATGTCAAGATTAGGACCTTTTGCTGAGTTTTGAGTGACATGGGGCAGGCAGCTGGAACTGTTCAATTCAGGCTGTTCAGCAAATTACATCTGGCTCAGCCTCAAGTCTCCGCAAGTGCCGACTGTTGCTACAACATGGTTGGTGACAGCAATATAACAACGTTAAGTCAGGGATATCAATTATGGGTGCTCAGGGCTTCTAAGCAGTCCTGCGCCATCCAACCACCTGGCTTTTGGCAACGTGAAAAATAGCTTTTTTGCTTAACTTCTTTCTGGTCCTCCAATCTACAAACTCCCCAGTGCTGCTCAGCTGACATTTGGGGAAAACCGTAACTGAAGAGAGATGAACTGAAACAGATGCAAAGCAAAGATGAACAGCGAGTGAGGACACAGCCTAACAGGAGACCAGAACCACTGGCACTTCCAAATACCAGCAACTTTTTCCTTGTTACTGCAATGTTTATCAGAAATTAAATATTTTACAAGTAATTAGTTCAATAACAAGCATTTTTCTGTTAGCTCTGACATTAACTTGCAAACTCCATGACACTCAATGCCAACTTGAGATATGTGAATTTACGAATTTGCAGCTAACATTATCCCTTTCATATTGTGTCCGTTTCTGCAGTTATATTTGCACAGAATCACACTTATTTCTGCTTCTTTATGTTCCCCCC
>VXAA01000779.1:932204-963219 GCA_013399115.1 Anseranas semipalmata
CCCCCTTCTCTTCCTCTCCCAGGAACTCATTTGGTACATCTGGTGTTAACGTGATTTAATGTAAGAAACTTTCGCATTCATCTTGAATCCTCAAGACTACCATTCTTCATAGGCAGCAAAAACAAAACTTGCTTTCATCTAAGTTGCTTTCAAACATGACTGAAAAGAACTGAGCTGACACAAAATAAAAATATAAGAAAGATTAAAGGACAAAAAAGTCATTCAACAGATGGGTGAAATATCTTTCATCCTTTTCGAAGGTTATGTACGTCTCCACATGAACCACTACCAAGGTCAAAGTGATCTGAGTGAAGCTTTGAGTGTGTCACACAAGTAGTTCTACAGATGTTGCAGCTCATACTCAACAGATTTGTTTGCAAGACTGCAACTGGCGATGCCTACAGCTTTCTCCATATTATTGTCTATAACAAAAACAGCAACATCAACAGTGCCTGTTGGTACTGTTTATCATCTAAAATGTTTTTCTATTAAAAAAAAAAAAAAGAGCATATTTAAATTCAAGACATCCATCCAGAAGATTTCCAAGCTTTGCAACTAAAGATAGATACAACTTTAGTAAGAGTAAGGTGATTATCCTTTTTCAAAAGAACATTTTACTGCATGTTATCTATGAATGAAATACAGGGTTTTAGTTTTCCCCTTTTATGCTATTTGCACCTCAGATATTTGTTATGATTCAAAGGATAAGTATTACATTTTATAAATACAACCCCAAACTACAGGAAAATAAGGTTATAAGGTAAGAAAGATAAAGACTAGTATCACATGAAAAGCTTAAAGAAATTATTTTAACAGATTAAAAAACAGGCTTTAGTGTTGTTTTTGAGTGTTTTTTATAGCGTTAACTCATTTTACGCCAACGTAACTATGAACATAATGAAATCATTCATTCTACTACAAATGATATGCATGATAAGTCACCAATGCATGTTATTATTGCATGAAAAATATTCATACACTTTAGTTAAGTATTGTAATGTAAATCTAGCAAAAACAATATCTAGCAGGTCAAAAACAGTGAGACTACACTTAGAAAAATCTATAGGTAGCTAATGAAGTTTAATGTTTGGATTCTACTTGTTGGTTCCCCCCACCTTCATCCCCCCAGTATCCTTCATTACATCAGCTAATCACTTAAAGTTTCTTTTGTCTTAGTCTGTATTCTAATTAGCAAATAATGTACCTCCTTTGAATAATAACTGTACTGAACAGTCAGCAGAATTCCGAAGTTACATATGAGAGATTCAGAAATGCATGCATACATTCTGCAAAAACAAATTGTTTTGCTGACATTTGTAATGTCAAATTTTGCCAATTCAGATGCTGCAGTGTCTAATTGGCCTTACAAGTAATTCCCCAGTGATACCATAAAGACATAGCAGTAGGCATTGCAGAAAGTGGACTTGCATCCTTCAAGTGGTTTTAAAGACTCCAAACACATTTCCAACTTGAAGTATTTCCAGGTGCAGCCCAAGGGGAGGCACAATCCTGGCTGGTACAGCTGCACTTTTTAGCTAACTCAGGATGTTTACAACCTCACTTCTCCTGACCGCTGCTGCATGCATTCACTGCTAAAGCGGAGGAGCAGGAAGAACAAAAGTAGCATTGAGGAATGCCCCAAAACACTGCCCGTAGTCCTCCTGTAGGGAAACAGCTCCCTGCTGCTCTCCCCATCTCTGTTTCGGGCTGTCCAGAGGCTCAGAGGGAATCACACTTTTGCTTGGTGTACACAATTGCAGCAGGACCAGACAGACTGACACTGGGAAAGCATGGAAGCAGCAGCAAGGCAGTGCCTACTCAGAAGTATTAAAAAGTAGCTTTGCTCCTAGCAGTTCAAAGGAGAGAAGAGCAAAAGCCCCTCTATTTTAACCAATAATTCTGTGCAAATCTCATAGGATTGTTTCAGTGTCAGAAACGTCCAGTATCTCTTTTAGAAAGCAAACCATGAACCAAGTAGTAGTCTTACAGAAGAAAAAAAAAGTGTGTTTAAGTATCCTGGCATTTTTTTTTCCTGAGGAAAAGTGCTTGGATTTGATAGAGACAATATCAGTACCTTTCACTTTACAAATAGGGAAGCCAAATCGTTAAATCATTTGGGGCTCTCTGAATTCCCACATAAAGCTGAAATCCACAAGCCTTGCTCAGTTATGTTGCAGAGCACCTCAAACAGAAAATCAACCCTCCTGAGGGCAGCCAAAACACAAGCACAGGTTACAGGCACGAGAGGAAAGCAGGAAGGGGAATCAGTGCACGGTGCACCCACAACACCAAGGCTCCTCTCTCTCCATCCCTGCACTGGAGCTGCTGCAAAGAAAACACACACCTACCCACAACAGACCCAGACTATAATACTTTTGATTTACTAACTGTTCAAGTGTCGAGCAGTATTTGCTTGTTTCAATTAAAGCACACACATATACATTGCCCTCCCTTCCCTCAAACCACCCCAAACACCCTTAACTTCAAAGCAGCCAATTCAGTTCACTCTTCAGAGCAATCCTCTAGGGAGGCCTGATTCAGAAACAGGCGTAACCACATTCACATGCCAGGGAGCAAAACTCTCAAGGAAGAGACCAGCAGCTCAACACCTCTGGCAGTACCAACCGTCGCTTTCTAGTCCATCCTCCAGTTCTTCAGCCAGCCCCCTTGCAGGGAGCAAGAAGGAACTCTTCCCCAAGAGGGAACTTCTCTTTTTGCTGTTTGCACTGCATATTCAAGAGCTTCCCAGACCTTTATCAACTGAGATGACTCACAATAACAAAAGGCTTCCCTCTTTCAGAAGTGTTATTGTTACAACAATTAAAAAATTAAATTAAAAACATCAACATAGCACTGACTTACTGAAGAGCATGCATTTCGGTAATTCTGGCACCATCAGTTATGCCTGCTCTTCACAACCCTGATGGTGCCACCAAGGACAGAATAGGGGCCTCCTCTCGCCCCCTCACACACAGGGGCATCATTAGGGATGGTCAAGCAGAGCACACGCTGAACAACCAACAAAAGAAGTCAGGGACTTCTGCTGCTGCTCAGAGTACTGACCTTGGAAGGGTAAAGAAGAATGTCTCAGAAGAGACACCATGGCAGGAGAAGACCTGAAAAGCAGCACAGTTCCCAACACTGAGAACTAGCTGGGTTATTGTCTGGCAGAGTGGGAAAGCAAACCTCTGAACTGCTGAATTGGTGCAGTGATAACAGTACTGCTCCTCATGAATAAACCTATTCTAAAATAAACGAAGCCATGAGAAAAGCTGCAGCAATCATCCCCAGTACCAGCAAGAATTTAAGTTTTCCAGTTAAAGAGAAGCACATACTGCAGCTATTATATCAGTATACCCACAACGCATGCATTACTAATAACATCTCTAAAGTTATTAACTATCTTCTGCTTGCTTTGAAAGCAGAGCCCTGTTTAGTAACTTTGGAGAAGTTGTTTTAATTCATTCACTGTTAATATTCAAAACCTTTGTATTGCATGCATTATTGTATTTGTTACCTCCAAGACAGCCAACAAGTAATACCAGGAACAGCTGTTTCCACAGCAGCAGCATCTTCAGTTGTCTAAATTCAGTAATTTTGTTTCCGTCTCAGATCAACTGCACATTTAGTCTTCCATGTGCAAGGTTTAACCTGTTAAAAGAACAAACAGAGGAATGATCAAGGGATTCCAATTTAAGAACTGGCTTCCTTGTAAACACGCTTTTTAATAAATACAAATTGGACAGGTGCTGTAAAATGCCTCCTTTTTCCCATGACTGAACCCCAAACAGCAGTACGTATGTGTATGTATACAAGGTGTTAGAAGTTATGTAATGCAGTTGGCAGGTACGTTGATTTTGTAGTTGCCTGCTTCCCCGCAATCTCTGATGTTTGTTTATTTGTAAGAAACAGGAGTTAAAGGAAGACAGGGTACATGAGGTGCAATCACACACAAAGTACAGAAGGTGGAAGTTTAACGCAAGTATTAAAAGTAAAAAAAAAATCCACTTGCCTTGTATACACCATGCTAGCAAGAATCTGAACGTGTGCAATAACTGATTTAATCACAGTCATGTCCACTCTTCCCTTTTCGTTTTACCATTCCAGACCTGTATTTGACATGCATAACAGTATTATACAAGTTTGAACAGAAAGATGCAGCAACCAAAAAAACAGAATGTGAGCGCGTGGCACTGAAGCACATCAGCTGTAATGATATGCCATGACATGTTTTGTTAGCTTCCATTTCTACCCTTGTTACTGGCTAGATGATACTCAAACGGTAGCTGCGTGACACGAACACGGTTTCCTTTTCCTTTGTGTAAAAGCCAAAACCCTGAAGCACTGGTGTGGCAAGAGTTTACCTCACAGTCTAGGAAATGGCCAAAAGTCTGCTGCTGAGAAAAATGTAACTTACATATTCTATGAATTAAGTTCTGAAAGAAATCCCACGTACCCAAAGCACAGGAACTAAGAAGCCTCGGCACCGCTGTATTTGGCATGTGTAGTATCCTGTGTAGTTTATTGACTAGAATTAATAATTACTGCACAATGACACTGTGATATAATGATAAAGCCATGCCAGCATAAGCTGCTGGGCTCTAATCACACCGTATGTTTGCCAAGAGTTTTCCAGAGGTAGGCATGCTCCTTATTTGACATGTCCTGGAGTCAACAGGTAGAGCCTCTGAAAAGGCTGGAGCAAGTTCTGGCTTTGCAACAGTTTGTGTGATCAGACAGCAAAGGTCTGCACAGAGAACAAGAAGATAGGAGTTACATCTGCAGGAGGTGCTCAACAAATTGAACGTTAAAGAGCTACACAACGAAGTAGAGACTTATTCTAGCTATAGGAAGAAAAGGGCTAGGCATGGAATAAAAATAGAAAAGGCAAAGGAGAAGACAATGAAGCAAAAGGATTAATAATATCATAGAGATAATAACATGAGACTAGGGAAGAGACGAGAGTCCTGGTACACTGCTGTTTGATTGCAATGTTTCAAATATGTCGCATCTTACAACGGCAACTAAGGCAGCATAAATAGCAAAGAATAATTTTACTCCTCCACCCTTTCGGAAGCAAAGGGGCATCTCCACAAAGGCATTTTGGTGCTTTTGGAATTAACAGGACTTCCATTACCTCTGCAGAAATTCAGCACTTTGCAAGTAAAGGCCAGGAAGAATAAAGACAAGCAGCACCTTCTGTGGCTGGAAAAGATGGTACAGAAGCAAAGACGAATACTAACAGAATATGTAATAGGAAATCTATTTACATTTTTGAAAATGAGAAAGTTTCCTAGTACTAGAGCACTGGTTTCATGACAAGCTGAAGATATTACTTCAAAACAGTAAGAATGCAAACCTGTGAAGTGGTGCAAACATACCAGAAAAAAAAAAAAATAAAAAAAAAAATCACAGATTCAATCTCTATTATACATTTGTTTGACTTTCAGAAATAAGTAAGTTCCCATGAGCTCCTCAGAAAAATCTCAGGGAGACAACCACAGGATAGCAAGACAAAAAACAAACAAACAAAAACCAGCCAAACAGATTGCACAGGATGAAAGCACATACATATACAGAAAATTTTAACTTGATTTTTCTTCCTTCAAAATTAGCTTTCTAAAACCTATGCACTTTCACATCATATAATATAGCAATTGATAGACAAGAAACAGAAAGTTTGGAAAAGGTTCAGGAGTCAGTAATTTTATTCTGTAACCTTAATTTTTACTACCCGGAATCAAGTGTAAAAAGCAGTAGTTCCCCAAAGGTGGGATTTTTATTTCTATATATAGCAATAGAATTTCTCAGATCTGGTTGACAAGCCCAAGTTAAGCTTCCAGTTTGAGCTGGAGGAATTTATAGCGTCACTGAGTCTAAATTGATCAGAAATTCTTGGAACTCAGGAGAGCTTACAAAGACCAAGAACTGATTTTTCACTATTGATTACAAACCGCAAAACAAAAAATAAACTGAGGTGCTGACACTAGAGGTCAGCCTATCTTTGCAAAGGAAAAAAGTTATTAGAACCTCATCTGGATAAATTATGAGATTAACATTTTAGTTAAAGTCATCTCCACAGGGCATCATAAAAATGAGATGCAGTGATTAATGTGAAATGTCCCTCAGCAATTTCAAGTAGCCATATCTATTTTTTGGAAAAAAATAAATTGAAAATATCCATTTCTCATTTCCCTCAAAATGCAATTACTAGCTGTGAAAAATCACCCAATATACTTTGTTTCAATGAAGAATACCCACATGGTGGACTCTCAATCTTCCACATCACTGAATCAAGTCTCTGCCTCTTGTAGTTCATATTCTAAGACTGACAAGAACCAACGCTGTGATGAAGTTCTAGAGTTCATTCCTTACATTTCTGTCTGATACATGGAATGTACCTTCCATGCAAATCATTTATGAAAGTGAATGCATTTGCAGATCTGAGTATTTTAAGGGATAAGCAAGATCCATGCCAGCTCACGAAAACCTGCATGTGTATTTTTCGTGCTGGTCTGCTCAATGGAGCCTCATTGTGCAGTGTGCCTCGTCTAAAGGAACATCATGAAGGATATCATGCAGCTGAGCAGATCTCTGTATTTGAATACTTGCTGTTCAGGATTTTTCTCCTTTCACCTTCGTTATTCCGTGCCACTGTAGTTTTAATGTATTTCTAATCCCCTTCAAAAGAGATCTTTCTCCTCAGTGCTGAAGGAAGTAATTGCTAACTTGTTTTTCTTTCACCTTTTGTGAAACAACTTGAGTACTAGGCCAGTCCTCCAGATTCGCACAATGGGGTGGCTATAAAATAGCACGATGAAGCCAGTCATTTAAGTGTTTTCCAGTTAATCCTTGTCTCATTTTTACAGGGTTCTTCCAGTCCTCCCTTGGAGAAGAACACTGCTATTTGTTCCACTGACACAGACCTGGAGTCAGCTGAAGGCGAGCACGTCTTACAGTTGGACTTCTGCCACTTGATGGGAAATAGTTAATTCAACTCTGACATCATTTGCAAACAGGCAAATCTAGATACAAAGGTATCCGAATAATTTCATGTTGGAGATGGCAAGGCTTTGAAAAAGTGAGCTAGAGTACATGAATGCATGGAGCCACTACTGGTAACATACTGCTGGAAGAAACACAAATACATCCAACACGCCTGTATTAGACTCCAGATAAATAAGAATCAACCAATTACAAGCTAAGAAGCATGCCAAAATAAAGTTAAAAAACCCTACTAAGCAATACTGTGGCTTGTTCCAAAGAAAAGTTTAAAATGGTGCTCCAAGGAGAACTGCGGTTGGTCCAACTCCTTTGGGGGCTCATTAGGTCTTTGTTCCACAACTGCATGGTAGCACCACTCATTAGCAAGCAGCCTTTGCAGGCTTGCAGCAGTTGTTAGGCTGCCTGTGGCTCTTACTCAGCCTTCCTATCCCTACAGGGATATCAGCAGTAGAGAAATCATCCTGATGAAGCTGGACTGGAAGTGTAAAAGGATGAGGAGAAAAGTTTTACTGGAACTCCTCCATTAACAATTGCTAAATAGGATTAAAGTCATCTTCAGTGTGTCACTAGCAGAGACTTAATTAAAAGCATCAGATGTTTTTAACAAGATGAATTTACAAAAGCTTAAAAAAGAAGTACCAGCAACTGCTCTGTGGAGAGTTTTACTACATCTTCTCTGGCCTTACTGCATTCATTGACTCTTTCAGGCACGATCCCCTGCTTCAGCTGTCCATATATCCTCTGCACTTGATACAAGCCTCGTGAGCTTTATGGTACAGGGACCGCACGGATGGTTCTAGTCTACAGAGCATCTTCCCTGGCCCTATACTTGTTTTAGTCCTTCCTTTTCTCTCCGGAACAAAGAATAATTGTAATAATTGAATGCCCACTCTCACTGTACATTAATCTCTCTACAAACAGCATCACAGTGCATCTCCACCTTACACCTCTTTGTCTTGTTGTCATTGAGGAGTTCTCCAAATATACCAGCCAGGCTTACTGAACCCAGCCGCGGCAGTTCTTCCATTTAAGAGCTATAACCACTGAAGAAAGCTGTAACTCAGCTCAGCCTTTTACCGCAGGGAGTTATTCCACGTCAACAAAAGCAGAGAAATTGCAAAGAGAAAATAATTACAGACTGACATTTATCTTAAAGTTCCTCAGGAATCCTGCCTTATCGTAAGACCAGCAGCTTTTACAAGTCCGTGCATTAACCTTTGTGCCAGCAATTTGAGAGGCTCTTTAAATCTAGCCAGAGGTCTTTGCTTTGCACAAACAGTTTGACCACCCGTGGAGACCGCCTACCTAAATCAATTTTGGTACACCTATGGGAAAGCTTCACAAAGGAACCAGCTTTGCATTTTTTCCTTAAGTACAGGGGAAAGTTTATCAGAATCTCTTTCAACTCTTTCAATTAAATCAATTACGTGATAAAATTTAAAATTAGTAAGTCATTATAAGCAATACTAACTCCATTCCCAACTCACTTGGAATACAGTTATTCCGAACACACTGAATCAAGTTTCATGATATGTTTAGCTACTGTCATTCAAAACTACATTATTTTTTGCGTAGGTACAGTGAAGGTCTGACAGTGATAGCAAGTTAACCTTTCAAATTCAAAATACAGATATTAAAGAAAAACAGAGTCGTATTGCTCTTTTCTACGTTACTTCAGGAAACAGCTTTCATATTTACCAATCCATGGATGATGAGAGAAAGCATATTTGCACAGAAGTTCACTCTTAGGACCTTAAAACTTATCTTGATACTGTCTGCTTTTTCTGTCCAACAAGTCAGCAGAAACTATTACATGTCATGAAACTGCTCTCTTTCATGCCATGTGGTTAACCAGTTTAATCAGAAACATCATGAAAACAAATATTTGATGTTTTCTTTCCATGATATTTTGAAAAGTTTAGTCACAGAAGACTTAGTGTAAAAACAAAACAACAAAGACAGACCTCTACTCACAGACGGAACAGCAGGTATTTTGTCTAATAGGTGCCTCGTTCTACGACACCTAACCGCACAGGCATCAGCTAAGACATTTGATTGCAAGTGTGCATGGACCTGATAGGGAAACACAGATTCTGTCCTTGCTGCCTCGTGCTGGCCGTAGAGCCCTGAGGAGCAGGCTCGGAGGTTGCTGTGGTGTTCATCTGCATACAGACTTTTTGTGCCCCCGTTACCATCAAGCTCACTTCCAGTTTCCAAGTAAAATATTATGTTCAGCGCCAAAATTATACTTCCACTTCACGCAGGAGGAAGGGCATTTTTAGTGCACCAAGGCTTTCGGGCTGCAACTTTTTTGTAAAGATTCTCAGCCTACAGTAATGAGGAGTTGTGCCCAGTCAGCAGGATGAAAAGGTTGAAATTGCCCACAAGTGTTATTAAACTTCAAAATATATATATATAATTTCATATTCAGTCCTTGCCAAAAGCTAACTTCTGTTACTACCTCAAATACCTCTGTTTATTACCATTATATACACTCCTCTATACTTCAGTAGGTTACTGAATGTCCTCCTGAAATCCCCACTACACAACACCCATGCAACAGCCTCTTGGATTCCAGAACCTTACAATTAATGTACAGTAACGTTAAAATCGCAGAACACCCTTGATGACACGACCTGTACTCTGTCCATTAATTCTTCCTTTCTTGGAATAAGACTTCAGCCAAAAACAACTTTAAAAAGCTTTTTCTTTTTTTTCTTTTTTTTTTTTTTTATTTCTGTTTAAAAATCCCTCCAGAAGAGTGACCCATCACAAAAAACAGTATTTCCTCTGTTATTTTCAGGCCCATATTCCTATAATTTGTAAGCCCCATGCTTTCCCCCTGCAATTTACCAACTTCAGACACCTTTATGTGATAACACATATGGGTCATCACCTTTAACCAGGTGTCCAAAGACAGGTACTTCAAAGGTCAGAAATTCTTTGATCCCAGATAAGGGGATGTCACGAGGCATTTAAAATGAATCTAAGGCTCTAGAGTCATGATAAATAAAGTTACTGGAGAACTCAGATACAGAATTGGATGATCTATGCCTTGCATAGCTGCAGTAGGGGGAAGGTGGGCACCCAACTACTCGGTTTCCATTTCCATGCCTCAAATGACTATGGGGTCTGCACCTGCACTACCAGCTCTCCAGAGCTCCCGCTGACCTCCAGCACTGCGAGCCTCGGGATGGCAAGTGATGTTGCCGATGAGCCAATACTTCAGTCTCTTAAAAATACGACTGACCTTTAGCAGTTTGGGTTACTTTTGTTAGCCCTTCCTCATTCCCTCGCAAGCAATATAGTATTTGTTTCAAAACTCCTTTAACTCTATCTCCAATAAATCATGATTTCAGAAGTTTCTCTTATCCTGCATGGTTGCCAAAATACAACTCATCCCTTTCCACTGCATATGCAATTTCAATTTGATACTCCCTGGCCAGAACCAGGTTCATCCATACACCTCAGCCTGTCCCAGGCTGCACTAGCACCCGGTCCTGCAGGCAGCTGGCCCGAGAGCCCGGAGTGCTGAGCACCTCCCTGACCCCATCAGAACTCTGTTGGTTTATACATCACCTCGGAGGACTGACTTAAAACAAACCAAACCACCACCACCACAAAAAAAAAAAAAAAACCACAAACCAAATAAACAGAACACCCCCAAAACCAAACAAAGACCCAAAAGGCCTAAACATGAAGAGACCATTAAATGCCATGAGACAGAACAGTAACAGCCAACCCACTTTAAAACTATTAACAACATACTACTCGTGCTCAATACAAATACTCTCGACACCAGGCTGTACCAAGATACACACAAACAGCCCCTCATGTGCTTAGCTAGCTGGAGTAGATTTTGGATCTGGCAATTTTCCTCAGAAAGTTACTCTGGTTTACAAAACTCCATATAACAAATATTGCTCCTCTTAGTCCCGAAAATACTCATGAAAATTTACATTCCACTCTTCTGGACTCTCACTATAGGAGATTGTACAGAAACTCAACGTTTCTATCCCATTAAAACTTATCATTAAACTCAAAATTTAAACTAGAATATATAAGAAAATAAAGCATTCTATGTCTAATAGCTTTATAGCTGATAAACTAAACAGCTAGTACGTGTTTGCCTTAGAAAACTCAATTAGAGATTTTGTAGGTTAAATATAAAACATTTTGCTAGCTGTACATATACACACACACCAAAAAAACAGATACATGTAACAATCTAATAATGGATATTATACCAACAATTGCAGGAAAATTCCTTCCTTCTCCACCTCTCCTTCCTCCCTTCAATAAAATCTCACATTAAATGCTCAAATAACTGTAGGAAAAAAAATATACTTAGCCTTAAGAAATCTTCAATGCATGACTGTGTCTTCTTTAGTTACCTGAACAGCCTAACCAAAACTTAAAATATGAGCTTTGTACTGTATCAGTCACTTTCTAGAAAAAGCAATACAATTTACTCCTCTCTTTCCAACAGATTAGGAGGAGGAAAAACAAACAAACAAAAAGAAATCCTAACAGCGTCCTGAGGATGAGAGCATCTAAGTGCCTGGACTTCGGCTGCACCTCTCAAGCCAGACTGCCACTGGGCTTTCCACAGCCACTGGGACTCAACTTTGCTTTTAAATGGAAAAGACCTCCAAGATTTCACATTTAAAATACTTTAATAATACATCTTAATGCAGACTTTTCCAGCCAATTTACTCAGAGCAAGAAAGGACAGACTTTCCTGCACTGTGTTTCAGCTGTCCGATTGCCAGTTTTCTGTGTTTCTTTTTTTTTTTAAGCACTAATTCAGCTTTTCACATAACTTAGCAGGAAGTCATTACAAAGGATAATACATCAAAAACCCAACCAAGCAGTTGTATTACATGACTGTATCAGAGAAATGGTTGTCCCATAGGCAAGTCCTCAGGCACACTGGTAAACACAGGTGTGAAATTAATATTCCTTGGAATATTTCATAACAGCAGGTTGTTTCCAAACACTTTCTCCATTGTTTCCTCCTCTTACCATGTTCTTTTCTATCTCCACCCCTTCTTTACTCACCTGTTCCCTTCTGCATGTTAAGGATACTAATTCTTAAAATCCCATTCAACCTTCAGAGCGCAAAGGGAAGCTGCAGGCAACACCTGATGTTGGGGCAAAGCCTGGCAGCAGGCAGCAAAGGAGACCCAAGGATACCCAAGGAGTCATAGGGCAGGACAGCACAGTCGGACACGTTGACATGACAAAACATGCAGGGAGGAGGTGAGCACGGGGCAAGGATGAATTCTACAGCTCCCTGTGGTGGTTTATTATCTGGTCCATGGACATACTGTGCCTCAGGTACTGAGACCCTCTCAAGCATCTCCACACCACATTCCCAAGCACTTCCCACAGGATTACATTATCTGGATCACCCTAGATAATGGAGCTCATCACAAAACCTACAACCTCTTATTGTGCTTGGTGAAGCTGTACCTACAACTGCACAAGGATGCCTGTGAACTTCCACTAGACAATTATCTCGATTGATACCAGTGACGGGAACTCTCTAGACCAAATTTAACATAAAACTGATGCAGCCTGACTGGTGAGACACAAAGCTCCATGTCAGTGATGAAAAATGGCTCCTCTCTGCATACGCCTCATTTTTTCCTCCCTCCAAGGAGAAGCAAGCCAGAAGGAAGAGACGACCTGTATGTGAGCAGACCCAAGACAGACCCTGCAGGCTCTTCTGCCTCAGATCTGCAGAGGAAGGAACCTGCAGGTGAACAAAGGGAATCCTCTTTGGTTTCTTCTTTAGCTATCGGACATTTACAGTTTTGCCATGGTAGGCAAGGGTGAAAGGTGTCACACACCAGTGAACTAGCGGTAAATTCCTGTTTTTAAACGTCAGCACAGCCCTCCGAGCACAAAATAAAAACTAATCTGCATGTGCTGGATGGACTTTACTGGAAACTAAACTCAGTGCTAAGACATGGCGCAGCGTGGATGGGGAAGCCAACAGCAACAGGGTTCTCTGGGAAGCCTGCTCGGAAGCCCAGCACATCCTTCAGGACGCCTTCAGTGACTGGGAACTAGGCCTAATGCTGCCCCATGCATAGCTCTCCACGTCAGTGCAACTGCTGACGGGGATAGCTCGCACCAGACAGCCTTACACGGCTGAAGATAACAGGCAAAACCAGCACTCAGGGAAACGGGCCACTGCAGTCCCAATCCAAGACGCGGCCCTCACGCAGCCCGTTTCACCACGTGCTCCAGCAGCGCGCAGCCACATTTGTTCCGCAGCTTGGCAGCAGACCCAGCGGGTAAGGAGACGTACTGCTTAGCTGTAAAAGAAGCATAGATTCTCGAGGAGTGAGATACTCAGAAGGGCAAAATGGCATAAATACTTCAAGTATATATGCACAAGAGGAGAAAAGTCATATTTTATAAAATATATTAAAATATTAATATATATATAAACATACATTTTACATGTAATCTTATTAGCCTTTTCTTATTCTTTTAAAAGACCTATAGCCTGGGAATGGAGGAGTTAGAAGAATTCAGCATGGAACTGAGCTTCGGGAGATATGGCCACAGGTACCCTTAATCTAAGTCTGTGATTATCTCAAAGTCACATGCAAGAAAATAATCCCCTGCAGGATAGAGCACTGATGTGAAAAGAAAGAAAAGCTCGAAGTCATAGCTGAGTGGTTACATCTGAACCCATTTCAGCACTTCCCCCCTACCCCCCTATTTCTTACTTGAGACCTAGGCAGCTTAATCTGCATTGATGTCTATGAAGTTTCACTTCAAAAGTTATTCAGCCAGAGAGACCTTCCTCTCGTATGAATAGAAATAAAGTTCTTAAGTATTTTTATGCACTTTTCTGCAAAGTTTTTTTTATTTTTATTTTTTAAGAAAGGAAGCACGAGATAATTGTCTGAAAGCTTGAATACTGCATTTCAGCCAAATTTCAAACTAGTAACAGACATATTAACCCCCAAATGAGATTATAACAGGAAAAACCCCACAAACTGAACCGACAGGCAGAATAACACGCACTGGAGAATATGATAAAGCAGTTACAGATGTTCAGTTGATTACTACTGCTGATCAGCTTGAACATGCCAGTGCACCGTATAACTGAATCGAACTACATCATAGTTACTATTAAGACCAGAGGATATGGTATTCTTTAATTATTATTTGATTTAAACAGAACACCCCCCTGCCGCCTCCCACTCCTCGCTTTCTCTCTCTTTTGTCCTTTACACCCCAACTCCCCCTTGCATTGGAGTTACTGTGAAAGGAATTACAGCATCAGCTTGGACACATCGTCGCTTGGCTGCCTCACCACTAGTAGAAGGCAGTGCCCAGACCCCCACGATGGAAAGTGTAGGGGAGGAAGGAGGAAACAGAGTGAACAAAGAAGTGGCAGCAGGTAATCTGAGTTCCGCATAATTTAGTGACTATAATTATTATTCAGGTATCCCTGTTACTTATGTCTCCAGGAAGGAAATTGAGTCCCAGTGTAAGACCATGAGCTGAAACAAGCAGAACACAAGAAATTAAATTTCAACTGAATTGTCTTCCATTAACACTAAGAAGATCTTCAGGGTCTATCCCAAGGTTAATGTGCACAAGGGTTGTGTGCCACAAAAGGGCCACAAAAAGCAGTAATGAGCAAGCACTAGACTTGTTAGCCAAAACGACTGCAAAACATCCTTTTTATCCTTCCCACGGAACAAGACTTCACTTCCATGCTAAAAAAAAAGTAAGCTTGACAAAAGCAGTGTGTAAATTACTTAACAAGATCTCTTTAAATACCGGTACAAGGTTAGATGTGATAAAGACTACACTGGCTTTGCTGGATACATTTGACAGCTTGGGTTTAAAAAAACTGGAAGGAGCAGAGAGTTAAACTGAACTTACAGAGATAGCATTCAATGGCGATGAACTTAAGAATATCTAAAGTACTGAAAGATGAATTTCCTGACTAAGGAACTAAATTCAAATTAGGAAATCTCTGGCTGACAGAGGTTCCAAAAACCATGGAAGGAGGAGAAGAAGGGGGAGGAAGGTTAATTTGGTTTGTAAAGTATTAAAAGTAATTTGATACAAAATGCCCTGGCAGGAAAACAAATTGCGAGAAGGTCAAACAGACAGATAGCATGGAATTTGTAAAATCCAAATTTAGTTTTTTAGGTTTGGGAGTTCTATTTCATCTCAATTATAATCTTGTTCTGAAATCATTCATGACTGCCAAAGCAAGTTTGAAATGCAGTTTCAGAATACCTATGCTTGAACAAAACCTGAAGCTTTTCTCACCAAAAAGCTTATACCTTTCCTCTCAGCTTCTCAAATCTCACTTTACCTTCTCTTCACAGAGAAGAAAAAGTCTCTTCCACAGCATCTAACAGGGAAGTAGCGACAAGTTCCTGATGCCAGAAGTTGTTATTTTTCTTTTGGACCTCCAAGGTTCACTTCATGTCTTAATGTACTTGGCATTGCTCTCACTATTAATCGTGTACAGCAGACCACGAGAAAATGCCTTTCCAGAAATGACCTCAAACTAAATTCATAATTCTTTAAGAAGCGATAAACCCACTGAACCAGAAAGCTCAGCCCTTCCCCAGCAGGCTATAAGCAGGCAAGCTTCCTTACTAACTGTCACAAGATTCACTGCCACCTTTACTTGAAGCACTGGGTGGAAATTGTTTATATATATTTTAACAACATACTTGTGTTTTGAGTCAGAAAAGGGCCAGTAGACAACAGAAATGCACTAGAGACATGGTACATACTTAAAAAGCCATCACTGGTCGTATACAACTTCCATCTGTGATGGGAACTTGCATTACCCTGGGCCACAGCCAAAGGAGCAAAGACTTCTCGACAGTCCTACATAACACTTTCCTAACCCCCTAAGACTGAGAGGAAGAAGCCCTCAGCACTTTTCAAACACTCCTACAGAAGTCTTCCTACAGAAGATCAGAGATCTTCACAGCTGCATTTCTCTGGAGTTACCCTCACCAGCAGGAAATGCCCTCTGTGACCAGTGTGAGACACGTGTGCTCAACATGTGTTAGGTGGGGGTCTTACTCTTCCTCATAGGGACAATTTATTTAGGGTTGAATAAGAAATTTCAATAGTCAAATCTCCAATATATGGCATGAAAGATGCTGCAATTACTAAAAATATTTGGGCTGCCTCTTCATCCTTCATTGCGCAGGACAGGGAAGGAGAAGATTGGAACTCAGCCTGAAACAGAACCTTCAAGAACAGATTATGCCTAGTTTTGAAGAGCTATTATTAAAGCAATAGAAAGCATAAACTGGTCTACAAAAAGCCTTGTACAAGAGTATGTGAAGCTGTGCCTACAATGCACATGTTTCCGAGTCATAAAAAGTAATTTTAATTCTTCAAAGGCTTTTGGAGCTTTTTTTTTTTTTTTAAATCTAAAAAGACCATTAAGTTCAACTAACCACACAACAAATCCAGGAAGCAGTTTTCAAGGCCTAGTATTAAGGGAGGCTTTCAAGACTTCTTTCACATTCTTATAATATTAATTAGATCTACGCATATTTAACAAAGCAGAGGGGAAGAATACTGTAATGGAACTTTGGCAACTTTGGATTTTCTAGAAGTACCAGCTTTCAGTCAGAAGAGTCCAGAGTATGTAAAATATAGCCCAGTGAATCAAAGTAGGGTTATACACATACACACACACACGTTCACACAAACATTTTTAATACAGTAAGTCCTCCACACGATGCACAGAAAGCCTGCAGAGCGTATCAGAACACATCACCCCGCAGAACTCCCAGGGAGCAAGACAAACAACGCGAGTAACACGCGTGCCCAGGCCTGGGGCTGCACGCGCTTGCCGAGCCAGCAGGCGCTGCAGCCGGTGCTGCGGGAGGCAGCCGGGGCCACCAGCGGCTCACAGGGAGGACCCAGCTCCTCGCACCGGCGGCAACAGAGACACAGACCGCGGCAGGTCGGTCGCACCATCCTCCGGGTTACTGGTGTTGGCTGTTTGTGGGGAACATTGCCCAGCGCGGGTCTCGTTTAGCATGATAACTCGGAGACTTAGAGTGAATAATGGCAAAAGGTGGTTCAGCGACGCCTGAGAAAGAACTCATCGTCATTCCTGCTGCCAAAGCAAAACCTGACCCAGCTAAGAAGAAAACCATACACAAGCACTTTTCTTCCCCTCAGTTCATAAAAGTCACATCGCACATTTACATAAGTCCATTTTTAGGTTAAATTCAACATATTTACACTTGCCATGTTTATATATGTAAAATTTAACATGCAATGTTACATGGCAGTAACATTAACATTCCCCTTGTGCAAATAAAACAAATCATCTCTCTGCTGCAATACCTGTATTTCAAACAATTTAGTTTCACGTGCGTCATTTAGTTAGCTCAAATCCCTGTGTAATACTGCTTCCCAAGAAATACAGGCATAAATTAATCCAAGCAGAATACGCACATTACTACCTTAGACTTTCTGCACAAGTCCTTTTGGAAAGGAAGAGCGGGCACAAAAGGGGATGTGAATCGTTACAAATGTAGAAATTTGTACGGAATTCTAATTAGAATTGCAGGCAGCTAACTCTCAGCAGTGCTTAACCCCCAGACTGACACACTTTAAATTTTTCTGAAAACCAGCTGGAAAGAGGGATTCTTCCCTCAGCTGACTGCTGAAGGGAACCAAGCACTGGGAGAAGATTCCCTTTGTTACAGTATTTACAGGGTCATAAGGATAAAGGAGATTATTTTCTTCTGCTTATTTTGCTAAGATACCTGTAGTGAAAGATGGTATTTTTCCCTTCTGGATGATGTCGGATGCATCAACTACAACAAATTCCTAGCCCAGCTCTCTTAAAAATGTCACTCTGGACTTATCTGCTGGAAAGAGAGAATCCTTGGGCACAAAAGAAATTCAGCCATGGAAACACGGGTTATGCAAGCCCCACTGCAGTAAGCAGCAGCAGGAGATGAGGTTTCCAGTCTCTGCTGTTGCTCTTAGGCTTATATGATGTGAAACAAGTCAATTATTAAACTCTGGATCGTCCTTTATTTAAACTTGGATGGCGGCTTAAGTGTTACGCATAAGGTCAAATATGGTTTGGCTGCTGCATTTGTTTTGCTAGGAGAATAATCAAGACAACTTGAACCAGTAGACAAGGGGAAGAAATTAAATGTATACACACACTAACCAGTGAGTAACTCATTTTTGAAAAGTTTAAATAGAGTACACCCGTGTCTATTTGCGATTTTTATGTTTGAGGCTTCCATATAATTCTCTTCCCCCTACCGTGCCAGAACCCAAGGTTCCCAGAGCGGCAGTGGACACTGCATGGCGAGTTACGGGATCGAAGGGCTCGGACACAACCCACGCCTACTCTGTGTTAAACAACCCCGTCCATCTCAGAAGCAAAGCGGACTGCAGAAAACTTCAGGTTTAATCTCACCAAATGCTTACTACCCTTACTACTATTTTCTATCACTTTTTTGCATGTTTTACTGATTTTTTCTGATTTTTTTTTTAAAATCACAACTATGCCAAAGGTCAGGGAGCTTTTTGTTCTCTGAGGAAAACAGACAGGCATGAGCAGTTAACTACGCAAGTTATCCAAATCTATAGACTTAAGATGTTCAGATGCTGGAAGAAGAGATGATTATATGGTAAAATAGCTTAACAGCAGGAAGCGCAAGGTGGCGGAGCTTTGCTACTACCTTAAGCTGCTTAGCTTCAGATAAGGAGCTTATGCAACTTTCCCAACTCTGAAGTACATTCAGCAAGTGATACCAAAGCAGTTTTCAAGTTAAGTTACGCTCAGGACAGATGCCTCTTCAGTAGTGTTATTCTGCCCTCTTACCAAAGAAAGAAGGGGGGGGAAAATAAAAACAACAACAACAAACCTACCCACCCCCTTAAACCTAGGTGCAGCTTAGTAAGAGAGGCAAGTGCCATTTTGTTTTCCTTGATGTTTCCCTTACATGAAACGGGAGATCGGCACAGTAAGCCCAGCTTCTGGGACTACGAGCAAGAGGTTGTTTTGCAGTTTCCAAGCAGAGCCTGACTAAGAAGCAGCTGCTCTGCAGTCATCTGGAAATAGTTGTAGGAATAACACAAGTATAATATTGCAACTATTCTAGTCAGAGAACAGACTTCTGATAAACTATTGGGATTTTTCATCCAATATTAAACCAATCAGCCCACAATGGACCTAGTCAAGAATATTCTTGTGACAGGATAGGACAAGGTCAAAGCCTTGAAGTCTTGCAGCTAGTTTTCAGCTGAAGAAAGGTGGGAGTTAAATAAGTGAAAGAGACACTACACTCCTCCCAAAAGTTGTTGAAGAAAACATGGGAAAGTTTGAGAAAAGTCTGTGATCGCCTTATGCAAGCCACCAGGGCAGGACACAGCGCTGCCTCTCCTGGGGCGGATGCGCGGGTCCTCGAGGAGGCTGGGACCACTCACCTCCCCGACCAGCCTCCAGGAGCAGGGCGGTGCGTTTCGTGATGAAGAGCCGCTTATCTCAGCTGCTCTGTGAAGAGCAACGATAAAGGAAAGATTTGCAGAAGGGCCTTCTGGTGAAGTACTGCAACTTTCTAGTATCCGGATTCCAATGTGTGAACCACAGTTGCATGGCAAGGAAAAACTTACTACAAAACAAAAGCACCAAGAAAGAGCCACAATCTTATTTTGTTCTCCAAGGGGAAAGAAGCCCTATTTGTTCTTCATGTAACAGTCACACAAAAATAGCACGGTTATATATTACACGTCTTCTGTTTGCCTCTTAAGCTTATCAAGGAAAAAGGATTCTCAAGCAGACTAAACTACATCATTTAAAGCACTAGAAACACAGCTCTTTACCAGAACTATACAGATTCTTATTTTCTTTAGCAATACAATAGCAAAGATAGTCAACATGAGATTCAAAATCCAATAGGTACAACAATTCTAGTGAGAAACGGATGAATTGGAAGATCTATAAACAGATTAAGCTAAACATATAAAAGGAAAACCACTGTATGTACGTAACCACATCAATAACTGTATTTGATTCCACAAATAATTTGCCAGTTCTTTGGAAGGCTTCATCACTTCTTTCCACTATCATTTCAACAGAACTTTGTTGAATAAGAGAGACGTGAGAAAAGCAGCAGTAGCGAGGAATATTGCTGTATGGGAAAGTGGAACACAAAAGGAGGGGTGGGGAGTGGGGCAAAAGGAAAATAATTGGGTTTTACATTAACTTAGCCACTTCTGAGGCAAAAGCTAACTCTTGCTCAGTCAAGAGTAAGAAATAAGACAAAAGAGTAAGTGTCCAAGAATAGAAGCGTTGGACGTGAGCAGCTGCAGCCCTTCACGTCGCCAGACAGCCGTTCAGGTGTGCCTCCCGTACGGCTGGGTGAGGAGGCAGCAGCGCTCACCAGCCCTGCCTGCTGGGGCCACAGCTTCTGTGCTAGCGTCTGAGCCGGCTGCCGCCTGACCCAGCCCTAACAGGGGAAGGAGAGCTCTCATCAAGAGCTCGGGGAGCCATCTGGTCGAGTACATATACATACTTTTTTTTTTTTGTATGAATGATAAGATCTTAAGTCTACAAGAACAAAGCATGTATTTTCTCTGGTGGGAAAAGTTCAGCATACAAATGGAGGCTATTCATACGCCACTAACGATGTGCACACAAACCTAACGGGTACACAGAACATCTCTGTACAATCAATAAATCTTTATTCAGAGGAGGTGCGCACTGTTTAAAAATGTAAGCTTAAACACCCAGACAGATGCTACGGACACAGCTCGAGACCTCGCATGAAGCACTACAAGCCTCAGCAACTCGAGCCCTGTTCTTCCCCAGACTTCAGCACCCCGAGGCTCCCGTCGCATGGACACTCTTCCAGCAGCCCCGCTGACCTAACCTGGACCTCGTTATTCACCCAGACCATGCAACAGCCAGTCACAGACTGACGTGGATGAAATTAAGGGGTTATGGGATAGGTTCCTTGATTTTTATTTTATTTTTTTTTTTGTCACCCTTCGCTGTTTCCTAACTATAATCTTTGAGTTGTCACTTAGGCATCTCTAAATTTTTTACTCATTATCCCAAAAAATCTCTTTTAAGCCTAGAAGGGATTAAGCAATCTATTCATAACTGCATTTCCTTCCTTCCTGGCTGTTAGCTTTGTTTTGTTTACCCTCCTCCTCCTCTTCTTCTGCAAGCTTGAGATTTGCTTTTTATCCTGCAAAGCAACGACTGCACATAAAAGAAACTTAAGAACTTATGTCTTGCGCTTTGCTCAGAAGTGGCAAAAATCTCCAAGACACATGTAGCAAAGCTTATTTTCTTCTCCCCACCACAACTCAGCCTCAATTCATGAATTCTGCAAATCTGTATTTAAAACTCATTTCTACTCTAAACTCTTCCCCCTCCCCTTTTTCATATGAAAGCATCATCTGCAACCTCCTGACCTCAGCAGCTTTCTTCAGAATTTAACAGAAAAGAGGTAAAAAAAAATCCTGAAGATAAGATGTGAGCCAGAGACTGATGCATAAAAAAGTATACCATATGGCTGATAAACATAAAAGCTCTCCCTGTTGAAGTTGTTTTAGTTTGTCTGTTTCAAATCATGTTACAGAACAGATAAAAACAACAAAGAAATCAATTCACTTTCTTCAAGCGAAGAATCAAACAAACACTTCTCCGTTTTAATGTTCTCAGGCTTCATCTCAAAAGGAAAAAAAAAATCCCAGAAGATGGTTGAGCAAAGAGCCTCGGTATTGACCACAGCGCTGCCCCTTGCTCGGAGGGGACCCCAGAGCCCCCCCAGGCCACACTCCCCCACGGGCAGGGAAGCGCGGATGTCCCGCTGGGTAGCTAGATGTACCTGAAGTAGTATTACATCGACCAGGAGATGTAGCAAACCTCTACAGCCATTTGCATGTTTCCAACATTTTTGCATATTTCAGTACTCGCCATTTAAAGGAACTCTAAGTATTTATTCATATTTCCTCATTTGCATCATCTTCTAAGCAGTCAGTTCATTCATAAAGCGACACAGATTTCTCCCCATTTCCCTTCACTGGTACTCACTCCCACTCAGCAGTTACACTCAAGGTAATATTCAAGATCTCATTTTTCAGCAGCAAATGCTACCCCGATCATACCCCAGACTTGCAGCAGCAGCAGGTAGTCAAGTTAGAAATCTGTCTTCTAGCTTAGCTGCTGATTCCCTTTCCTCTGCTCCAAGTTGATCAACTTATTACTAGCAGCCTTTAATGGGAAAGCACCAGGACTAACTTTACATCTCAGTCAAAAGGACTGACTTCATACCTCTGCTAATCTGACTTACAGGAGAGCTAAACAGCTTTTGCTTCCATTAGATTCTTCAGAGGTATTGCTCAGCAGCATTTGCCATTGATTGAAACCATTATATACAGCAGTGCAGTTCACAAGATCCAGAGGTAGGAAGAGATACTTGGAAGAGAGAATCTGGTATTTATATTCCCCTGCTGGCCTGATCAGTGGTCTCAGGGAAAGCTTCAGTTCCCTGCGTCTTGTGGCTTCAGCTTCACTGGAAGGACAGTTACATGACAGCACTTGGAAACCCCAAATAAATTATACCCATTACTCCTCACGCGTCATTTTGCTAACAAGCAATTCAATTCGCATATTCACATGTAATCTCATAACACAGAGAGAAAAGTTACAAGATCTATCCTTTCCTTGTAGACTATCCAAAGCAGATATTCATTTTCATACAGTCATTTTCACAGTCAAAAAACACGCTCAACGTATTTAGTCAACATGAGCAAAAATTAGGACAGATGGAAAGGAAAGAGTTGGAGCCAGCACTACTATGTAACGAATGCCAACTCATGTACAAAAACATTAGGAGTTTTCCTAAAAAGCCAGATGCAGACCTGAACAGTCCAGAAGCCAGTAGCACTGCTCAAAACTAGCACTTACCTAACAGGCACCTTTCAAAGGAGGCAAGGCTGCTTGCTTGTTTTAACTTCAATCGATATTTAAATAAATTCCCCTATGACGTAGCACAAATTTTTCAATGCAAAGCTTGCCTTTCGATAACTATAAGGTGCTCTATTCTTAAATCCCAAGGTTAAAGAGAAACTTAACTGACATCACTAACAATCTCACTTTATGGACCAGTGAAATGAATTCAGTGCAGATTCATGTGATAGAGAAATTGTTAAACTATTTCATACACATTTCAAGAGCAAGCATTTATAAAAACATGCCCTTGCAATTCAAAGTGGCAACAGCAGCCTACCAATTATTCAGGTACATACTCCATGGTAAAAACAAAACAAAAAAAAACCCACACCACAAAAATTACAAGCCCCATTCCCACTAAAATTCAGCTCTGCTCCTTAACTACAGTCTCAGTTCCATGCAAAAAAATTTGAACGCATGTCTTGAGATGGGGCACCCCACTCCCAAGCTAGAATGGCAATGGGCTCCTTTTGCCATTCTCAGTGCTGAGGGAAGTCCAAAGGTTGCGATGAAGCGCAGCCTCTAGAGGAACAGCCTCCCTTCTGTTATCGTGCCCTTCGTTTGTCCTTCTCGTGAGCCATGGTTGGCAGCATGAGGAGGAACGAAGAGCACCAGCTGTTCCTTCTAATACATTTCTGGTTTCTCTTCCCTTCGGTATTCCAAGTGACTACATTTTAGAGGAGATGGGATGGAAAACAGTGGATGGAGGGACTTAACAGCCAAAGCACTGTTGGAACAAAGCCCTCAACACCGCCACCTATTTGAATGGAAATAACCAAGACAGTACTGAACTTTTTAATGAAGCTCTATCTTCTGCTAGGTAAGCAACAGTAGGAAATGGCATTATATGATTTAATTGCTTCACAGCAAGAAGAGAAACGCTCCCACTGCAGCCCCGAGATCCTGCCCCACCTGCAATGGCAGGTTTCCTCCTGCCACCCCTGCTGAGCAGATCCTCCAGGGCTGGAACTGTGTCACGGCCCGGAGACATCCTGCTCCTGCTCCTCCTCCTCACCTAACCAGAAGTGTCCAGAAAGAAACATGCTGTCAGAACAACATCAGCTAGCAGGAGTTAGGGAAGATTCTTTCTTAACACAGCTCTCTCCAGTAACTGTGGAAATACCAGAAGAAATCCCACCTTCAAACCTGCAGTGCTTTGATAACATGAAATAATTATCTGTATAATCATCATCCCACAGTACTCATACTATTACTTTTATAAATCATGCTGTTCTAAAATAGTTTTAAATAACTGCTGCAATTGATATTCTATTTAAAAATACCCTCTGGTCTTATTGTAATGAACAATATAATTGCCTGCAACAAAATTGTTGACTGCAGACAGAAAACTCGGTGGAATAACCTTACAGATAAATGCATTTTTTTTTTTTAAATCACAACATTTCAAAATATTAATATTCACCAAAGAATTTTTCCACAGCAGTCAGGTAACTGAAAATAGTTTGCAATGTCCAGCTTGGAAACGCTAACTGTAAAAACAAAGGGTCTTTACTAATCTTAATGATGGAAGGGAAAGACTCAAGATGTACTCACATAGATGAGACAGTGGATGCTAACAGCTCTTGATCATTTCTAGCTTGCTTGCTAGGTTTCTTTAGCACCTTTGTTTAGAGAAGTGTAAGAGCAGACTTCACAGGGATCACGTCATTATCCAGAAGCACGTTCCCGGAGCGAGACACGCTTCCATGGGAGAGAGCTGCTGGTGGTCAGGTGGTGACCTAGCAGAAAGGCTGTCACGCTATCCTGTGCTTTACAGGTCACCCTAGTAAAACACACGTGTATGTACAGCCTTTTCTTTTTATTCTATTTACAGCCTATATCAACACACTTGGCTGAGGTGTTAAATAACCCAGGATGCAGCAGAGGGCTTTACTCCCAGCCATTTGCACACACACACCAACCTGCACTGTACTTATAACACTAAATGACAAAAAAGTTACTATTTAAATGAAGAAAAAAAGTTATTGTAGTAAATACTGACTTTTTTTAAGGCATGAGCTTTGGACACGAAGACACGTGCCTGCATACGTAGGTTTTACCAACGCACAGCCCCATCACCCAGGCAAGCGCTGCCCCCCTGCACCTGCGTGTACAAGATCAGGCCCACCAAGGCTTACTGCCTGGCATTGCCACCAGCTGTCCCCAATCAGAAAACCTTTATTGCTGTGACTCTGGACCTCCAACAAATGGCTGGGTAGCAAAGACAAGACCCTGCTTCCATAGTTTTAGAAACAGGCCATCTTCGAGCTATTGAATTGAAAGAGACCAGCAGGACAGAGGTGTGCCGAGGTGACTGCATAAGCCTTACTTTAAGCCAGGATGAAATTAAATATTTGGTTATATTCAGAAATTATGGTTTCTGCATGAATAGTAAGAGTCCAGTTTCCCAGTTTCTCCACGTAAAATATCTCTGCAATAATATGCCATTAAAACAGTATTTTTCATCTCACATTTTACTTTGAATTCCAAGAGAAGCCGATTTCAACAAATGAAGCATCTTCAAATGCAGAGACGCACGATTTTTCTGTAAATGAACTGTGAACATCAGCATGCTTGTAAGCTAAACAAAATTTATCATTCACTGACCTGCTCTGGATTGGATTAGACTGGATTGCTCCTTATGTAGGCAAGTAGTGCAAAACACTGAAAACGATTGTTCTGACCTCAGCACAAGCAAGAGGGACACTGGCCATGCTTTACATTAAGTCAGGTTGTGGAAAACAAGTTGATTTTCCTCACCAATTTACTCCAAATACAGGTCTACAGCTACAGACAGCTGTAATTTATTATATTTTAAATTTCATAAAAGACCTAAATATGTTGAGCAATAATACTGCTCAGAATTGTCAAGGCCTATTGAACTGAAACACAGCCCCCAAATTGCAAACATAGCACTGTGCTTGCAGCACAGCTAGAGGAATAATGTATTTTTTTGTTTTTAACATAAGGTTAGTATGTTGAAGCCAGGAATAGGGAAAAAAGCCTTTTTTTTTTTTTTCTTTTTAATATAATTAATGCAAGGTGGCCCACTACAGCTTGGCATAAAATGAAAATGGCAAAGTAATCTGGATTTAACCATGAGTTTTCAATAAAATTCAAACTGTTAAACTAGAATAACATTCAAGAATTCTGTCCACGGTGCACCACGCTGACCAGACCTCACTCAAACTGAGCGGTTCTTGATTCCACATCTTCCCCAACATCTCATTAAATAAGTATTTTATTATTATAAAAAAAATATGCTTTAATTCTCTTCATTTAAATCCAGTATGGATGAACTAATTTGCAACAGCTGGAACAGTTCAATCGTGTTGGACTTGTGCTGCAAATAAGCTGCACCTGAAGGCAGACACCCCCGCGTGCACACCGCGGTACATCGGCACGGGGCAGTTTAGAAATTTAAATATATGCATCACATTAGAGACCCACATGCCTGCCCTCTGCTCATCACTGAAGCTCACCAGAAGGAACAATCACTTAAATGAAAACAACTCCCATGGTATTTTTGCATTGTTGCTTCACCTGGCCATGTATGTACACATCTAAGGTCATACTGCCATTGGCCAGTGATCTCTTGTTGAGAGATCTTCATTTTCTTGCAGTGTTTGGGTTCAGCTACAAGATGACTTCCAGACACTAGAGAAACAAGATCGGGAAAAATGACAATTCAGCCAACCATTACATTTCAAAAGCCTGGTCTTCATAACAGTAAGCATCAACTTGACTATCTGGAATTAAGCTGTGATGATAATATTTAATATTTAAAGAAAATAAGTCTAACCTATTGCTGTGAAAGTACCTCAAAGCAAACCAGATGGAAATACTTCAGTGAGTTTCACGCATTGTGGTGCAAGCTCACAGTGTAACTCTCTCATGGAAAAACCCTCAAGTTTTCAAGTTTCTCAGCACCCAATAAATGGTCCATCAATAAATTCCTCCCATATATGGCTTTTCTTCCTATTATCTGAAGCACTTGCTCACAAGTCTGCCGGAGCCTGTGCTGCTGTGTCTTATTTGCTGTGGGCTCACCATAGTGGTAGCACTGCAATCCCCATTTGAAACGCTTCACGCTTCACATGAAGTCAAACTCTGCAAACAGAAAGCGTTTCCTGTGTACAGGATTCTCAAAATATTAAAATATATGCACACTGGTTTCAAAAATTGTTCATTCTCACAAGATAAGTTTCTCCAGAGAGCACAAACAGGTTTCAGACAAGATTTGGTTCAGGGCTGAGCACAACGTGAGCAGCTCCGACTGCTGTTTCACTCAGCTGGAAACTCAGAAGCTTTGCCAATTATTCTTTACATTGATCAATTTATTTATTCTTCAAGAGACCATTACTCAAAAGTGATAGCTTAGGAAAAAAAAAACAACACATCAGCTATGCAAAATGAAAGTTACCTTTGATTTTAAGATATAATATTATACTTTCTTACATTAAAAAAGTGGTACTTCAAAAGTATAAAACTAACCTCCCTCTCAAATAAAGCCACCACTATATACTTTATGAGCTAAATTTCAATCGGTCTTCTCCAAAACCAAAGTTCAACATGCATATTTTAGCTTGACACAAAAAGACCAGCTATCTCCATTATTTCACCAACAGCCACCATCACCTTTCTTTGTTCATTCAACCAAGAACAAGACTAAGAATCCATAGGAAATTTTCTGAACTTCTGCCACTTCCCTTCAGTCTGTATTAGGACCTCTTTTCTTTGTATTATACAGCACGCTGAAAATCCACATACAGTGAGTTGTAGTTGACTGCAGTCAAACCATTTTTTTCCCCTCCGTTTTTGTTATCCAAACCCTCCTGGACAGACTCCTTGAAAAGGCCATCCAACTACCACCATCAGCTTGGATCTGATTTTCATCTGTGTCAACAGACGACACATTGCCTTCTGAACACTGAATCAGGACCATTAAATAGGAAAGCATTTTTCACTTCATGCAGTCCTGCAGCCTCCATCTAATCCTTTTGTATGTTAGGGCACATGACAAAGCATTGCCGATGATTCTTTAAATTTCTCCTCCATCACATGCTATAAAATCTGGATACTCAAATCTGCATTGAGAAGCTGGGGCTATGACTCTCATCAGCTTCACTAAATCAAAGGTGAAGATGTTAGCGTGAGATGACTGCAGCTCTATCAAGTTCATGTTTCTGCATTTTAATTGTTGTTAATCGGTATAATCACTGACTGATCTTTCCCTGTTTTGGCTGCAAGAGGCTGCCTCCGAGGGAAATTCAAGTTGTAGAGGTGCAAAAAAGACCTGGAAAAGGACTTACTGTCACTGCAGATGTTTCATTAAGGACAGCAGCAACAGTGCAATCATTTTGGAACGTGAGCATCAAAACCAGTCTTCTGCTCTTTCATTGCCAGAGACTGAGCATGCCACAGAAACTACCCTGAAGAACCATCAGAGTAAGTTTCTAAACTTATTTAAACAAAAGCTGATTTCAAAGTATGTAGCCACATAACCCACCTTGACATCATCCGTGTACACTGTGAGCTTAAGCAACACGTTCATCACAACAGTCTCTTGAAGAAGTCACATCCTGTACAGTCACCTGTAATTTTAGTAGTGTTCAGCTTGAACTCATTCATGTTTGCATCTTAGGTGACTGTAATCTAGTGTTCACTAATTTCTAAACATGAACTAGAAGATTACATATATGGTATCAGTACAAGACAGACCTAGGTGCCAAAGTCAACACCAAGAAGAATGAAAATTAAAATACACAAACTTTACTGATGAACAGACTACCCATTTTCCTCAATTTCTAGTAAGTCTTGCAATTATTTCTTAATTCATCCAAAGTCTTTCATACCCAAGAAGAATACTCAGCGCTAGCTGTAGTCATTCCTCAGCACTAATAACTTCTTCCCTCTCTCAGTAGACTTTCTGGCTTCTCACAGATAACAGCAGCACACAACATTTGTTTTTCTTTGTTTCAAAATAGTGAAAAATCTTGCTTGTGCACAGCAGTTAAAGTATAACATTTCTAGCACCCAAATAAACCCTGATCATCAATTACATTCATACAAAACTGTAGGCTTATGTCACTTGCAAGAATCAGTCTCCACCACAAAGAAAAAAACATAAAAATTAAACCAATTTGCAGCAGCTCCAGGCACTGGAGACCCTGAAGCCCGCCCCAGAGCAGGACCCCACCAGCCCACCACAAGCCCTCATCTCCTACCAGGAGCTTCCTCCAGCCTTCCCCACCACAACACCAACCTCAACCCAGCATACCTCCAGCCACCAGCGGGTTACGCTGGATGCACAGGTTCCACTCAAGCATTAATTAAATAACTGCTGCATCTTCCCAGAATCTTAAGATATACAAAGTTATGATCTCATCTTACTTCCCCTGACATAAACGGTGCCAAGCTGCAGGTTCCTCAGGCAGCCCCTCCCTGCTGCTCTGCTCGTTAGGTGACCATCACAAAAACAACTTTGGACCATCCCGCAGCAAGCACCGTCCCGCACATCCTCAGCCCCAAGGGTGCAGACTCAGGCACCTGGTTCACCAGGAGGAACCACACCTCCTGGTTCTCTAACTAAGCAAAAAACATCAATGCTTTCAGCTCAGAAAGCCCACAGCCTGTTCCCAGTATAAGGCAATGCTAAGACCGAGAACACTGAGAAGCAGAAATATACAAAGCCTGGAGGTGACCTGATGAGCAAGAGAAGCGGCTGTGTATGGAATACAGAGAGCTCGCAGCACAGAAGAATCGCAGGACAAAACGCACCTTTAAATTGCAGTCCCCCCATCAGATCGGCAGCATTTTTGGTATGAATTGCACACATTTACTGCACCATTTTCCCCCTAATGCTCTCACAAATTCCATTGCCAGTTTATTATGGAAAGTCTCTTGCACAGTAAATAACATGCTAGGAATAATTGATGCACATAAAGCAGCAACATGCATTTGATGCTTCAAAGTTAGTTCAGCATTTCCATTAATTTCAATATTTTGTTCACAACTTCCCACATATATTTAAAAAAGCAAGGAGTATATCACTGGACAAACTTGGCATGCAGCTTAAGCTATAGTTCAAGTTTCTCTTGCAAAACACAGCTGTCAATAGTTTAAAGAGTTTGCTTGTCCTTCATAAGATCTTAGTTTTTTTTTTTTTGCACTCATAATAAAAATATCTCCTCCTGTGTCAAATAAACACTTTGAGGACAGCTGAAATCAGTTATGACACACACACAAATCAGTAGCAATGTCATTAGTAAGGTAATGATCAACCAGCCTGCACCCAAGGCTGTTGCTGGATCATTTCACACCAGAAATGGGCTGATTGCTCTCAGATGTGCACACCAGCACAGGGCTTGGATTTAGGTTAATCACAGCCAGGCACCGTGTTTAATGGCAACAACGTCACACAGCGACCCTGAGGACATCAGCAGTTCGTACCCCAAACAGCACAAATCAAACAGAAATCAAAAAGCTCCAAAAGAGCAGACGAGCCACTAGCTATGGACTGAAGGTGCTGGTGCTCAGCAGAGCAGCCAGCAGCCTGCGGGGAGGCTGTTGCAGAGAGCGAGCAGGAGAGCGGGAGAGCAGGGCCAGCCAGCTGCGACGGCTCCCGGCGGGGACAGGCACAGAAACTTCGTGTGCAGCCCAACCCTTCTCCGGTGCCTGGTGGAAAAGTTCTCCAAGGGAATCTGAACGGTCCTGAACGCTGCCAGAACCGAGACAGCTTGCTTGTTTTTACACCAACATGCTAGCGTTGCCGCTGACACCAGAGAGGAGAAACAGCTCGTATGCTCTTGTTGGTGAATTTCAGGCCATTTCCAGCACGAGCCAAGCCAGAGGGGCGCAGCCTTCGCGCCGCAATCACCCAGCCCCAGGGAACGAGCTCGAAGCGACCCCGTGCGCAAGAGGCACGCGGGCGCCGCGACTCGCAGCGCCCCGGCCCCAGCCCGCGGCGGCGGCGGCCCCCGGGCGGCC
>VXAA01000779.1:963922-1002880 GCA_013399115.1 Anseranas semipalmata
GAGGGAGCGGGAAGGGGGCAGGAGGGGAACGACTCGGTCCTGAGGCATCAAAATTGGGGGGTGGGCGGCTAAAGGGAGCGGTACGACAGCTGAGGCAGTGCGAGGCTGCCTGCGCTTTGCGTGCTGTGGCAAGAAGCGGTTCGTGCCGGGAAGGATCGCATGAGGGGGACTGGCCGGCTTCACCCGGGGGCAGCAGGGCCGGCTCCTCCTGCAGCAAGCTGGGCCCCTGCCGGCTGTCCCCCGTCGGCCTTGCTGCACCTCAGGCTGGGTGTTTACGAAGGAGGTTGACACAGAAGAGCTTAAATAAAAACTTCATCTAATTTCTGGGCTGGAAGCCCAGGCAAAGAATCAGGTTCGTGTAGGTCTCTGTGCAGGAGCCGGATGGAGATTTTATTGAGTCTGGCTCCAGCTGATCACAGTATTATAGCTGTGTTGCTGTAATTAAGCCTGAGCAGAATTCCTATCAGTCCCTCGTTTAGCAGGTTATATAACACGCAGTAATAAGTTTCCTGAAACCTTCGTTATCCTCGAGGATCCCAAAGCAGGGCGAGGCATCCCTGCAGTACGGCGCGCTTGGCCTGCCTCTGCGGCAGCCAGGAGCTGCGCAACGGCGTGGTTTGGCTCTGTGGCCACTGCCAGGCCACCGGCAACCAGAGACGGGAAGGGCCTGGCCTCCACATCCTCTGCTGTGCGGACGGCTTGGGTAGGGGTGGCGATGCATTGCTCTCCAGGCATCCGGAGGAAGGGCAAGAAGAAAGCAGTTTGCTTTATCAACAGCTAGGACATCAGTTGCTGCCACCTCTACTTCCCCCTACATCTGGTCTGTGGTGGAAGATTGAACTGCCTGGCTGGGAGGTGGTGGCATCACCTCTGGGACTAGCACGAGCTAGACAAAGCGTCTGGGGAGCCCTCTCTGGCAGGGACCCGAGGAGACCATCTTTGCCTATCTGCGAATGCAGGAGTCTATAATTAAGGCACGTCCAGCACTGAAATGCAGTCACTTCTGTAAAGAAATGTGGCGCTGGTCTGAGGAAGGGATGTTGAAAAATAAATTATCTTGGAAAAACTACAAGATGCATTTTTAATTGGCGGAGTGCAGTCACAAAGGACTCATAGAGATGATACAGTAACTGTGATTTAATGAGCTACCATTCATGAGCTGAGCACCGAGATTCAGACTAATATGGTTCAGCTTTGGCATCGAGTGGAGCCTGTACTCAGTCCATTACCATAGGCCAGCTGATGGATTAAAGTATGGAAACTCCATCTCATGTCTGAAACTCCACTTTGGGCTTTCGCCTAGACTATTGCCTTTTAAAAATATTATTATTATTACGCAAAGTCTCATTGTAGGACAAGGGCCAAGCCTTAGCTTTCCAGCAAACCCTAGTGCAGGTAGCACCACAGCGGCTGTGGACACCTCTCTGGTGCATCGGCTGAGCATGGACCCAGGAGCAAAGCCCGAAAAGCCGTGGGTACCCCTCTGCAGATCCGGCTTCCTCAGAGGTCTCCTGTGCACGTAAGTCACTACACCCGATTCGCTTGGGCTTGTGAGAGCTGACAAGGTCTCGGACCTATGGCATGATTCTCAACTTGAAAATATTAGCTTTAGCTGTGCCAGACCAGCACAGGAAGGCTAGCCAATATTTTTATGCTTGACCGACCACAGTAGTCGTTAAAATTTTTAGAATGCAGTTTGCTTTCCCCATGCCCTTGTCTGCCTCCAACCCAGCCCCATGTTTCAACTACCTTGGCCAATTAATACATTTTTTCAGTTTCAGTATTTATTTAAATCAAGGACTTCAAATCCCTGTCACAGGTACCAATATATATATAAAAGATGCAGGTTTTTTTTTTGAAGTTTGCCAGACAGGCACTTTATGAGATTGTGAGGTCAAAGAGATGACTGTAACCTTTGGGAATACAAGTAAAAGAGGAAATAAAGCACTCTTTCCCTCTCTTATTTTGTAGTATTTAGAAATAGTCATTTAGTAAGTATTTTTTCCTGTATTAATCATTTCAGGAAACACTCCAAACTTGCAATATCACCATATACTTAGTGTGGATAATCAATTTGCAGACGGTAAACTCTCTGAGGCTAGATGGCATGTTTTCACACAGCACCTGATACTATGATGCCCTTCTGCCATCTAGGTCTTCTGGACGCTACTGTAATATATGTGTTCAATAATAACAACTTAATTGAACGTTTCACGCTACTTCCAGCCTAATGATTCTTTTCGTTTCCACTTGTCATTCAAACATCACTGTCAACATGTCTCAGAAATTATATGAGAAGAACAGGGATGCTTCTACTGTAGTGTTATCTAATTAATGCTTCCTAAGGATTAAAGTGAAAAAAAAATTAATTTATGAGCATGGCACGGGTATAAGCAGATAAATGAATATGATATTTAAGTAAATCAGCCAAGCAACTTCCCAATTAATAATTAATAATCTGCTTGGAACACCCAACTTAACCATCTCCATCCTGGTGTCAGCTGGCGTAGATGAGAACTACCAGCGGAGCTCCTGCTCCCACTGATTGCACTCCCCACACCACTCTCTGCCAACTGCCGTAGTTCCTATGTCTACTTTCAAGTAATGCTTCTCACCACGTTCACGTGTTTGCAGCACATGGGTTGCCTATATAACTGTTTTGTGCACTGCTGTTGTCTATCTGCTTTGACAGCCCATGTTTTTTCCAAGTTTTAGATGGGAATTTAGCCACCTGTAACAAGTAAGCTCAGATCCACCATAATTTCCTCCAGAAAAAAAAAAAAAAAAAAAATCAATCACACCTTGTCTCCTAGATGCTTTAGCTTTCAAAGACTCCCTTATCCACTGGCAGAAATACCAACTAATTCACCTCAAGCTTAAACTGAACTTGTTTTGCGAAAGATCTCTAGGAATTTGTCAGCATGGGATGTACAGTCAACAGGATTCGATTGGCCATTGCTCTGGTCATACCACTGACCAGAATCACCACTGGCTGCTTCTTTGGAGGCAGATAAATCAATTCGTTGAGTCTGATATATCTACCAGACAGAGGACTGTTAAAAAAAAAAAAAAGTTGAAAATTCGGTTTTCTGTCTTTCTGGGCATAAGGGTTATTTTAACTTTCATTTTCCAAACACACTTTCAGGCATAGTAATGTCAATGATCAAAATATATGGACAAGATATATGATGCTTTGGATGCAGTTAAAGGCATATGAAATCTACTTTTCCCAGTAGTACTTATGGGACCTCTTATTTAAAAAAAAAAAAAAGTGTTTAATGTAAATCCAATCATTCTGATTTTCAAGAAATGTTTCTCTTCTTAAGCCAACATAGATATCAACTTACTTGAGGCATTGCTCTGCAGGCACAATTAATGGATTATGCATTTTTTCAAGGCCAAGGTCAGATGTAGTAACTAGATGGTATTTTGAATATGTACATCACAAGATAGTCTGTCAGTTCCTCGAGGCACAGGGAGACTCCCTGTTGTGGCAGTGTCAGGCGATAAGCTGCATTCACTCTTGTCCTTGCTGCACAGTCATTTCACAGCGTTGGTGGGGCTGCCACCGACACCAGGATCACACACGCTCCCCGTGCCCACGGCCATCTGTATTTTATCACCATTTTGTATAATCCTTCTGTCCATAGGCCTAGGAGGCATTGTGATCGAAAGGAATGGTTTTAGAAGCATCCAGCAACAGTCTAGCCCAATTTCACTGAAGTCAATGGTAACACTTATTTTGGCATCAAATGCAATTGATTAAATCACCAGTGTCTTAAAAATTCCATTTCACTGTCCCCATGAGCTCCCGCTCGTGCTAATAAATGGAGAGTGCAACTGGAGTTTGGAGCAGCAGGGGGAAGGACTGGGAGGGGGAGGCTACCGAGAAGCCCTGTCTGTATTAAGGAAATTAATTATGTGACTGGATTAAATGGCAGCACTGGAAGCTTCACTTTGTCCTGACACAGGTTATATGCATTAAAGGTTTACGCTGGTGTAATAACCACAGCGGTGTTGTTATATGGATGCAAATTTCCTTAATGCGTCCAGAACCTAGATCAGACCACAGTGACTAATATAAAACTGATAAAATAAAGTGAATTATGTGTTATCGTACTGGAAAGCATGATACAGAAAGAAAATGGTAATAGGAAGGTTAAGTGCCCAGTGAGTGCACACTGATATACAATATCTTGAAATCACAGAGAGAGAAAATTAAAATGGTGAAATGATTTCACGTATAGGTAGATGGAGGCATAAAAGCAATCTATAAGTTATGGGAGGGAGAACATGGTGAGAGCATGATATTTTCAGATGTACAGGCTTTTTCCTAATAGAAGCAAATAAGTGATTGAAGGCCAATTCCAATAAACAGGTAATTTTAGTTTTGGTTTTATTTCAGGTTTTTGTTTGTCTCTGGTTTTGTGTGTCATTGAAATATTTGTGTTTTAATAGATACTCATTTTAATAGCATTACAGTAATCTGAACATCTGCAGCTACTAGGCATTAAAATACAGTTACTTGCCTATATATCAAGTTATTTTCACAGTACTTCTGCCTGACTTTTCATATCTATTAAAATGCAATGGATCTGTTCTTATCTTTACATATTAACTGGCAACCTTGAGCTGAAATGTTAAGCAGAAACAAGCCTGATGCCTGGAGGCATGGCTAGCAGAAGGCAAAGACATTTTATGGCTGTCCTAAAAGCTAAATGACAGGCTGTGTAACTTTCCTAATCAAATAGAATTAAACACAAAATTATATTCCCACAACCCCTGCCATCCTTTGTTCAAACAAATTGCCTGATGTACTGTTCAACCGTTTACTAAATATAGAACATTTTCTAGATTAGATGTTTTAATTTTACCAAGAATGCAGTGTAGCTTATTGGGGAAGTCAGATGTTTTGTTCACAGAGTCCCAAGGAGCTCTCACACCCAGAGCTTAAATGCATCCAAAATACCACTCTGAGTTTACTGTTAAGGGCTGGAAGACAGAAACCAAAGCATAGGCAGCCATTGCCAGTAAAGATGTGGTTAGTAAATTTTTGAGCAGCGAAGAAATACCTCTTAAAAGTATTCTGAAATGTGAGCATGCTGGGGGAGTGGAGGAAACAGTTGGCTACTCCTCCTTCCCTTCTTCTTAGCGTGATAGTGATTTTTCATTATACTCTACAGAACTTACAAGAATACATATTTGTAAAATTGTATCTGTAATGGTACAATATTTATTTCCAAATGTGACGCTGAATTTTAGCACCTCCAAAGCTTTCAGTTCTAGCTGGGAAATTCAAGGCAGTCATTGTGACACCCAAATACAAGGAATTGCTTTCATCATCTCACCCATCAACTAATGGCTAAAAAGCTAATCTTTTAGCTTTTCTTATGCAGCATCCTCCGTGCAACCATGGAGGGGTGCTCCAGCAGTGTACTTCTGTATGTAGAACCTTAATATCATCTGACTTTTCAAATTTTAATATGATGAAGTTGGTTCAGGTTTTAATATCATGCAGTTGCATTCATGAGTAAGCTCAGGCATCCCAAACATGTCTTAGGAAAAATAAGGGTAAGTGTATTTAATCTTAAACTTGTCAGCAGGATCAGATGCAGGCAGGTAAAACCATGAACATAAATTATGCTGACCTTTGAAAAAATAAAACGAAAGGAAAAACAGCATATCTGAACGATAAACAAGATGAAAAAGTGTCCCAAAAGCTTCAATTCAGTGAAGTATTTCAGCCAGTATTTACCTTTGTCTCTATGAAAACACATGCTTTAATTCCTGTCTTGCTTAAGAACACTTTCCTAAATCACATACTAATAATTTTGAGGTCTATAAATACCCTGATGGGAAGACTCTGCATCTGTAATGAATACAAATGGCTCTGTGCAAGTGCACTTCGAACAGAAACAATAAGGAAAATACTACATCAATGACCTCCAACCAAAATGTCATTGCATCTCAAAACGAGGGCAGTTGTGGACTTTAACACACTGAAAGCAAATTTAAAAATCCTTAGAAAATTCTAAAATAAAGCGTCTGAGAGCATTCAAGTTGATAATATTATTGTCTAGCACTCCCAAACAAATTACGAGAATTGTATTGGAAATACCTAAGGATGCCATCCAACTAGCACACCTCCAAATATGAATGGAAATTAAACCTAAATTAGCATTTGTGCGTACCTATTTTAATGTTATTGACATTTGTCACGTAGGTAATATCTACAACTACAATGTCCAGCAAATGCAGTTTCCAATTCACTTTATCCTTAATCACCCAAAGCCATTAAGTTGTGTTTGCACTGTGTCACTGCATTGATAAAAAGCATTCCAGGAGGGAAGGGGTCCCCAGATGGCTGTTTCTCGTTGTTTTCAAGCTAACATTTGGAAAGTCCTTGTAGCTCTACTTTGTAGAGACACCTGATATGAAGAGTGAGAGGGATTTGGAGATGTTGGAACACACACTTATTAAGGATGCAATTGCTAACTCTGACTTCTGCTGCTGCTTAATTTAGTTACACAGAATATTGTAAGAGGAACTGCAGGCAGTAGAAAATCTGCTCTTCACCTGCAGCACGTCAGCAAAAATGAGTGACAAGACAAAAAGCATCAGCTTTAAATTATGAAGGGAAAAGGTTCACAAACTCAAAAATTACTTTGAAAAGTTTGCACAGTCCCTGCTAAGGCTAGCTATTTTCTAGTACATGCATTACTCACTCTCCATCTCTATATTATCCTTATTATCCCTTCTAAGCTCACTGCAGAGCCAAGGGTCTCTGGCTCAGTTCCTGGCATCATGCCGATGGTTCAGCCAGCACCTTCCTCAGCATGGTGTGGTGGGGGCTTGGTGCTTTTAGCTGTGCTGATCCTTTCTGTGACTTTGTCACAAACAACGATTCGAGCCACAGTTTCCCACGTTCTTTAATAATTTTGCCAGAGATTTTGACACCAATGTGGTGGCTGGGTAAAAGATAACATCTCTAACTTCAGGGTTAGAATAAATCCTATATTAGGATTTATATATTCTATATATTTCTATATTCTACTCACTGAAACCTTGCACGTAGTTATCTTCAAAAATTTACAGACATTGGTCAGAAAGTAGAAGAAAATAAGTTACTGTCTTTTTCTGTATTTCGTTAAACTTTGTCCTACTGGATACTCTTTCTGTTAATTAATTGTTCCTTTACAATTTTAAGTAAGCCATTAATCTATTGAATTGAGTATTTTTCAAAGCCTTTCCAAAAATAAGCACTGGAATGAGACTATCATGAGATATGCATAAAATGTCATTTTTAAGCCCATGGTTTTAACTCCTCCTTCATTCCCATTACATGGATGTCAGATGGAATAATACAACAAAAAATTAGCCCCAGAATTGATTTCCCATGACAGAAGTGTGTTTTTTAATAAAGTTTGCCAGATTTATATATAAAATTTGAATACAAAAATCCCAAACCTTCTAATTCCTAGAATTTACAAGCAGCTAATTCATGTTTTATGGTTTTAGAGTAATATTGTTTTTATTCTAATCAGTGCACTACTGTGTCTTTATCCTTCTTTCCTTTAATCCCATTGGCCAAAACATTGCTTTCTGCTAGTGAACCACAGAAACACCCAAACACTCTCGCAGTTCTGGAATACAAACTCATTAAATTCATTTAAATAACTTTTTTTTTTTTCTATTAGCAGTTCCTGATAGTGCAAAACCCCACTAAGTGTTCATTACTGGAAATAGATGTGTATTTTACTTTTTAATGAATTGTTATATTGCCTTTAGTATGGCACGCTGTGTATGAAATGCATGTGATTTAAACAGTTGTGCCCTCTACTGGCATAAAGGAAATAATGAAAAATGAGAAAGAAATACCTTCTTTCCAGATGTGTCAAAACAGAGTGCCAAAACCAACTGATTTTTTTTTTTTTTAATCTTCTGTGGAATATGCTTTAGTCACATTTGAAGGCTATATTATTTTCAACATGAAACATTAGCAGATTAATTACTTAAGGATTTTTAAGTATAAAAAGGGCTATTTACACTGTTCAGACAATATAAAATGGCCTTGTCATAGATGAACATGATGGTGTGGATGGTATGTTAATGGAGTTAAGAATAACTATTTTTAATGAAACTTTTAAGGAGCTGTACTATCAGCTAGAGAGCAGGAGAACAAAGCTGTATGACAAAATCCTTTACAAAGTTCCTAGAAACTTTGGAGCATTCAACTGTTTAAAAGAAAGTCTGTAGGAGTTGATGCATAATGTGCAGTAGAATGTAGAATTTCTCATAATACAGGAGAATTAGGACCTCACCCTCTGCTGAAACGCTTCTAGCCAATCCTTCACCTTCCATTAAAAAGAAAGCTTATAATTTTCTGTCCTATCCCCCACTATTGAAGTTGTCAATTGGCATTACACTTGAATAACAAAGAAACAAAAACATACCCTTCGGTAAGAAACTTGCGTACTGCAACTTCCCAGCGTGGGCAGGATTAGTCACGGATGCTAATTGAAATACTAATTGACATATTTATGCCATCATATAAAATCCATTCAACACAGTGGCAATAACATTCTTATCTAAAATAGCTGTAGCATCCAGGTGGGAAACAGCGACAAAGTCTGCTCCACGCTTTTCCTCTAGCCTAGTGGGAAAACAGAACGTTTCAGCTTCCTTGTTTTTTGCCTTTTATGAAATGTGGTAGCTACAGACTTCAGATTAAATGGATATCAGACTACATTGATCAGAGAGGAAGAAAAATAATTACCTTCCAGAAAACTTAATAATCAGCAGTTGAAGAGGCCAAGATATTCTTGCCCCTTCTTTTGGCTCCAAACTTGTCCATGTCCAGTAGAAAGGGAGTTTATTTACCAGTGGAAGCAAAATCGTTAATCATAGAATTAAGTTATAATGTACCCTGTAACTGGCTTTATTCGTAAATAACTGAATCTGGAAATGAGGTGGATACAAATAGCATGGGGTCAGCCTTTCAGGAATCTCAGTCCACTGTTAAGTGCTTTGTTGCCAGAGAAAACTACGCCACCAAAACGAACTGTAATCATACACTGAAGCAGAGAGTAGACTCTTGTGCTTACAACACAATTCTTTCTGCCAACTTCTCTGCACAGAACCGTGTTATAATACAAGTAAATATTAGTATCTCAGGCATGACTATTGCTTTGAATTGCTATGCATTTCAAACATATTTAGCCTTATTGCAAAATCTTTCTGTTTTGGACAAAGAAAAAAAAATCCTTTAATATTCCAGGTTAAGGGCTATTTAAAATCTACTGTGAATCTTTGCTGAATCAGGGGAAAACAGATTTTTTTTTTAAATGTATCACATGATTATGTCGCAGACAAAACACAGTTCCTTTGCCAAGAAGTTCAAATATGTTGAAAAGGAAAGATGCAGCAGCATGTGTGGGTAAAGGAAAGGAAAATGACCCAGAGGAGCAAACAGGAGGACCAGGCAGAAGGAAACACAATCAGAGAGGCAGGTGAAGGGATTTGAAATGCTGGGGGGAGGACACCTTATGTTTTGCATGAAACCACAGGGAAAGTTTAACTGCAATGAAAAAAGGAGAAAGGGTTAAAGTAGCTATAGGAGGCACAGAAAACCACTGGGGTTGTGCAGTTAAAAACCCAGTAAGCCTCCATTCAGCAACGGTGGAGAATAGGGAAAGGTGGCAAAGAGGGAATCCTGTTCAAACGTCACGAGTAGTTGGGTGCTGCCAGGTCTGATGTGCCCGTGCAGCCGCAGCTCGGAGCACCAGCCGTCTCCTGGGCGCTCACGGTGAGCACTGCAGTGACACATGCATTAAACTCGAGAAAAGTGAATGCTCTCAGACTCTGAGAGCCGGGGTCCGTCCCTGCTCAGAGTGCTTCATAAAGCTGTCAGGCCCCACATCAGCCTTCCCGGGGCACTGGGGAAGCGCAGCCAGCCGCAGCACAGGTCTCTCCTGCGCAAGGATTCTACGGCAAGGATGCTGGGTCAGCTCCTCAGACCCCAGACGAACCTGAAACCTGGCCAGCCATCCCACAGCCCCCTCTTCTGATCACCCAAATCCAAAGGATGAACCTAGACTCAGCTGTTGTGATGACCTGAACAGCCTGGTGCACTGACCTAGTGCCTTGGGTGAGCTTCAGAGTGCCTGGGACCCCATGGCAAGAGCCTGCAAGCAGCATAGCATCTTCTGGTATGTTGTAAGCCATGACTAGTAAAACTTGATCTCTCAACAACTTGAATTAGCTACTCTGCTATCTGCTGCTGGCTTTCTCCCTCTTTTGTCTGGCTCCTCTTTTATTTTTTCCTTTCTGTTGCTACAATTGTGCCTGTTATGGGAACTCTACTGAAGAGAAAAGTAAACGGATCAGTGTTTGATGTTGTGCTTTGTTTAGAAGTTTGTTTTCCTTTCTTCTTCCATTGCATCAATATTAACATGTTGATTCATAAGCAAGATAAAGTCTATAAATACGTTCCTTTTTTAAAAATCATGAAATCTTAAAGTTATGGTTCCCACAGCAACTGCACAATGTGCGCGTACATTAAAGGCAGGGATATTAGCACCCAAGGCAGCAATCAACTATGCATGAGGGAGTTGCATGACTGACACTTGGAGGACTGTGCAAGTTTGAAATCCCAAAGCCACGAAGCATCTTGGCTCTGTCCGTGTCAGTGTGTCAGGAAGAAAAGATCTGGCCTCAGGGACTCCATGGAACTTGATCTTGCCATGTGCAGAAGTGCTTATGGGAGAAGGGGGTGGCGGTACCTTCACTGTTGAACCACGCTGGTCTCAAAGATGTGAAGTCACTCCAGAGCTAAAGATGCTCCAGATAAAATAATTACTGTTAATTAGCTGAAATCTACAACCAGAAGGTGTCATAACGACCAAAGCATTATGAAGGAAAATCATTGTTCACAGTCCTGACTATTCAAGAATCACACAAATGAATTTCCCACAGTTTGAACAGGAAAGAAGAGTGGTCTGTACATCACTGGAGATATTCAAGTCATCTACTCGCTCTGTCTTCTACAATCCATGGAATGATTTCATCAAATAGAAGGATGCTCAGCATGCTGGTTTCTGGAGCTCCACCAACTACTGGCTAATCAACGTTTATTTTTCCAGGTCATGAATTTGGTGTCTTAGCACCTAACTATCCCCAGCACTGTCAGCTGGGATCTAAGTTCGCACCATTGACTGCTCCCTTACAGCTGACATTCTCTTCTCTGCATCTTGCAAATTTAAGCTAAAGTTTTCAAATTGTCCATGTGGTGCAGTCATTGTATCCTGAGCCAGGAGTTCTGGCATCTCTCTTCACAAGTCTAATATTGCTTGGTAAGTGGCATGTGTGCCTCCTGCTGGCTAATGAAAAACAGCCCAGTTCTCAGTGAGGAGTCTCGAGAGAAGAATAGTGAATTCAGACTTAAAAATTTAACAGTATAGATTATTTTCCTTTCCATGGTCTATTATCACAAATAGAAACTGTAGGCATCGTATTTCAGTGATGAAAGGAGAAGCAGCATGCCACCAAGTGACTAAATACCTTAGTACTATTTCTCTCTTATAATCTAGTAATTAAAAGTAACTTGAGGATTCCAGACTTTCAAAAAGAGAACCATTAGCATGTTTAACTATAAGCAGCTGGATATTTTATTGAAAGAAATTGGTAAGTGGTTAACTGTCCAGATGGGACTTTCAGCATATCCAGCACAGGTATCTTCATACTCATTCTTGAACAAATATCAGGCTGCTTTAAAGAGAGATTTCTTTGTGATCTCATTGAAAGTCTGGGAAGTGAAAATTAATTTGGCTAAAATTATGTGTATAGATGATGTCTTAATCTTTTCAGTGCTTAAATGGATTTTAGATTTGGCTGTTCAATTTGTGTAGTCAACAAATATCCACCTCTAAAATCTGGAAAATGTCTATTGCTGTTTTTTATTTTAAAATATATTACACTAAGGATATAAATAAATTCACATTGGGTTGAAAATTAAGAACAATTAGTTTGATTGGTTGCTACGAGTGCCACTGAATAATGTGCAGTTTAGATTTTTCATCTATGTCAGTTTTGAAATGAAAATCAAGGTTTAAAGGACTATGGTTTAGTGTTTTAGACTTGCAGAAAACGTTTTTATCTTCAGATGGGATGCAGAAAAATGCTGTGAAAAACAAACAGCTATCTCTGTTACAAATTTGCCATGCACACATACAAACACATTTTCCCCCTCGTGTACAGGAACACAGAAGGGGAGTGCAGGTAGAGTCATTCAGTATCTCTCCTTATACATTTTTATGGTTAATTTTTTCAAATTATTAATGTTTAATCATCATGGGTGCATTTGCAGACCATCTCAGCTGTGGTATTCCCACTCTTGCAGTATTCCTCCAGAACATATCCTGGAAAGATAATTTATGATCCAAAGGAGAACACTATCTTGAATTGCCACCTTAAACTTGCACGTAAGAACAGGCTTTGCAATATCAACCACCTCTTTTATATTTAACATCAACAAGCAAGACATTTTGTGAGAACACAAGCGTCTATGGTCTGTTTCCATAGAGTATATATCAGATTGGTTTTGTCAGAAATGTTTGATTAGCATAAATTTACCTTAACAACAGTAAGGCTTTGAAAGTAATTGTATCAAAGCATCATAATTTCTGTGGAGCAAATTTTAGTTGCACAGTGAAAGATGCCTTTTGAAACAATTATTTCCTCTCTGAAAAGCAGCAGGTATTGCCAGCCAGATAATTTTTCAAAAGTGTTCCAGGATTTCCTTACAGATATTAATTTCTGTTTAAGCCTCTCCAAACTTTGGCAGAAAGACAAGTTTCATTTTTCTTTAACAAGTCCTTTAGTTGTGCAGATGTTGTAGCCAGATTGGCAATAAATTTTGCTATAACAGTTAGATCAATTTAGGGAAAGATGATGTTATTTAGTATTCTGAGCCTATGTCACCTTTTGAACCTTAATTTATAGGTGATGTATTTTATAGCAAGCATACTACAGAAGTCTGCAAAGTCTGTTAGATTATTACGTTCTCTGCCAATTAAGGTCTGATTGTTGTTCTAAATAAGTATCTTCAAAAGTATCAAGATTAATCATTATGTAAGGTAAAAAGTCCATCTTATGTCCCATTTCCAAATTAATGCATGCATTTTGATTACACCTCTCTAATTTCCATCAGTCTATTTTTGTGTCTCCTTTATTGCCCTGATTAAAAGCCTACTGAAATGAGTGGAAAATGAAAACTCTGACTTAAGTGGCTTTGAAGCACTTTTCAGATAGTTACTTCACATAGGTTCCTTTTTACATGTTTTGTTTTGTTTTTCCTCTAGCTTCCCTTTTGCCTTGTCACAAGTATTTTTGCCTAAACACCAGGAATCCATCTTTACACTTACATAACCTCGAGCATCTGCACTAGTAATAGTCCATGAACTGTAACAGCTCATTTTCAGTTCAGAAAAAAGACCTTCTGACTTCTCAAAATATGTTTGATATTACTATGAAATGGAGTGTGGCCTTTACCCTGGGCAATGTGCTCGGGTGCCTGTCTCTCTAAAGTCAGTTTTGGCAGCGCTGGGAGCCGCGGACAGGAGTTGCCTTTTTTCTTCCTCCACCCTTGCAGCAGATAATCTAGGTCAGGGCTTTTGTCTTCTGTTCCACCGACTGCTGGGGCTTTGTGCATCGCCTCTCAAAGCAGCAATAAAACACCCGACCTGCTCTCTGTTAGGGACTGTTTGCTATGCAGCGCTCCACGCCCTCCGGGGACATACTGAGGAGAACCACAGATCCAAGAGCCCTGCTCTGGGTGCAGCGTTCTCCTGGAGCGCTCCCAGTCCTGGCACCCGCTGTGGGCTGATGCACGGCTGATGAAACTGTGGTATCAGAGCTGCCGGTTTTGGCAGCGGTCTTACATAATTCAGGAACAGACTTTGAATTTGGGGCTTCAGATTCTTGACCAGCAAAAATGTAACATGAAAAGCTACTGGTATAATTGCATCATGATACTCATGACAACTAACATTTCCAAAGAGCACATCAGAACCTTTACAGCTGAAATAACTACTGGGCAGAATTGCAAAGAATGCCTAGTTTTAGTGGCTGTTTCTTCTGCTGCAGCTAACTTTCCATAATCTAGGGAATTTTGTTTTACTTTAACACTTTGGTCAGTACAGAATCTATCCCAAACGTAGAAAAATAACATTCTTGCTGTCAACAAAGCAATCCTCTCAAAAGAAGATATTGCATTCCAAACCCAAGCCTTTCTGACAAAGGGAAGAAAATCCCACAGGGATTTTCTGGCATATGAAAGATGCCGAATGAGAACCATGCTGGAGGCAGCTCAGGCCAGTTACATACAACTGGGTGTTAAAATCCCAGGCAGTCCCAGCTGGACCGACCCCAGGAGAGCTCTCCCTGCCTCTGGTGCTTGCTCTCCTGGGGGTGAGCACCCCATTTTGTCTAGGCGAGGGGCTTTCTCTCCCCTTCCTTCCCCCTGCTCAGGCCTGCAGCAACTCAGGTAGGTGCTCCTCAGCTCTTCCACAGAGGAGGACTCCATGATACACTGGCCATCTGATACTGACATTTATCTAGTCGGTGGCATCTCTTCTTACTGCTGCCTGATCCTTCCCACCGCGCTGTCTGGCATCTCTGCTGACTGTATGAGCCGGGGCACAATGGTCAGCTGAACTCCAACCAACGTTGGTGCTGGATTTTGCCTGAAAGTCAGTGGATGCAGTGTTCAGGATATTGAGATGGAGAAGTCTTGGGAAGAATAGGTTCAGAGTGAACTTGGAAGCTTATATTCAGCTATTACTATCAGAGTTACTGGCAAAACCTTGCTCAAGGGGAAACAGCACACACCAATAAGTGTGTAAACAAACTCACAGCCCTTAGAAATTATGAGAAAAAGAGAGCTATAGGTCTGCCGCAGTCCCTAGCCAACCCTCACTGTTCCGAGGCTCAGAAAAATAACAGCTTCTTGCCTTGTTTGTTCTTGCAAACAAGAAAGCTTCCATGCAGATTCTGTACTGGTCCCACTATTCATTCTTTAGAAAGTCCATTAAAGATCCAAACCAAGAAAAAAAATAGCTAAAGGCTTCTTAGATGGTAGATAGCTTTCTGTTGCACTGCAGTAAAATGGTTGGCTCTCAGCGGAGCTAAATTAATAAACTTTTTTATGATGGCTTGAAGTTACTGCTGCTATATTCAGGAGTAGACAGATAATTGGAGTGGTCAGGACTGTATCGGCAGTGCTGTGAAATTGATGTAATAATTCTTGACCAGAAATTATCCAAGTTTAGGAGAAAGCATAAGCATATGCGTAATATATCTTCCAGAATTCTATTGAGACCCCCCGGGGATTTGGAATGTGTCCTAGTAAACTGTTAATTAAAATCCACGTGACAAGAAGAAAAAAATCATTAACTAGATCTATTGACAGCTTCCATGATAAGGTAAGCAACAGTCTATAATCACTAACAGATTGTGCAGAAATCTGCATGGATTTGCTCATATGAGTTCTAATAGAGCCATTGAAAAGGCATTATAAATAGAGGCGAAAAGGATATCGTTCTCATATGTCACTTTTTATAGTGTTGATTTGTATTTTGATTCCTATTGCAGTGAAGGTTGCTAAGAGTTATGGCTGTCTGAGGGTCAACAAATTTCATAAGGAACCAGCCCTCTCCTTTGGCCTGAAAAAATCCAGAACCTTGAGCTTTGAAATTCGTGACACCCATACAAAAAAGTATCATTTGCTGTGATTTATCCTGACAGCTACATTATTGGGTACATGTTAACCAGGACAAATAACTGTACAGGAGAGGAGTACAAGAAGCTCCAAATTACACTTTCAGAAACTTTCCTCTGTACAGTATGCTGGTGACAGAGAATGAGCAATGGCTTTTCATAGGGTAAGATTTCATCAGCAAACTTGTAGCAGTCACTGCTGGCTTTACCATTGGTAAGTGGACCATACCAAATGCCTGCTGCCAAACCTTTACATCAGGCTGTTCTACCAGGCTCCTAAAAGCTTTGTTAGCTACATAATATATTGGTATGTATGGACAACAGAAAAAGCAAATATTAATGTAGTCTCACTGCAGTCTCTTCTTCTTCATTACTTTATCCTAAAGGCTACTGCGTAATTTGGCACAATATGACACATTGCTTTATATTTCCTTTTGTGAGAAATGTCCCTCTATGTCAAATTCCGTTTGCAGACTTAGAGCTACAGAGCAATTCCACTCATCCAGAGAGTGCTAGGTTGCTGGCACATCTCCAGTACCATTGTTAACAATTATGACATGACTGTCAAACCTTATTATCAGCTTTTAGGAATCTCTGTGAGATCCTGTAGGCACAGCTGCTTGGCTTTCTTCTGAAACGCAGCTCATGGAAGGCAAGGAATGAGGGAATGTGCTTTCCCTTCAGGACGAATCACTGAGTGCCTGCATAAAACCACAGCAATCAGGTTTTGCAGGGGTCCTCAACCCCAGCCACTCTGCTCTGCCTCTGGTTACCCTGAGGTCCCATTGCTTCATCCCCAGCCTTGGAACAGCCCAGTTTTAATTCAGGTCCTTAGGACAGACATTTTGGCAAGTGGCACATAGCAGCAAGCCAGGGAAGGACACAACCCCAAACTGCAATTTCTAAATTGGGAAGCAGGGTGGGAGTGGAGTAGGAGGAAGAGAAGAGGGTGAGCAAAAGGGCTGCACAGTGTTGTGGTGATCTAAAGCAGGCCTGCTGCTTTCCACCCCACCAGCCAGCACTACCTTCGTGCTGAGCCAAGCGAGCATCCCCATCGTCCCCCCATGCAAATTGGTCCCTCTCAGAGCAGAGTAAACTGGAAAGTGTCCCCCTAGCACACCAGCAGGAAAAAGGCACTTAGTCCATGGGGTGAGGCTTGCCCTCCTTTGCAGCAAAAGGCTCCTGAACTTTGGAGCGCAGACATTGGGCCCCCCACACCTGCTATGGATCAGCTCTTGTTCATCTGCACTACCTGTCAGTGGGAGCACAGCCCCATGGACCAGGACCTGCAGTGCTCAGCACTACACGAGACCGACCATCGTGGTGAAAGAATAAGAAAATACCAATCCTCATGTTAAATGGTGGTTTCATAACATAAGCAGACTTATCCATCATATTTAGTGTGGCATTATGGCCAAAGGCAGTTCTGATGGAAGGGCTGAAAGGCTGCAATGAAGCAGCGTTGCAGTTACCTGCTGAGCAGAGAGGTAAATGTCTGCAGACATCGCCAGTAGATGGAGAGTGATTATCACATGCACGCGTAAGCTCTGCTTATTTCCTTTGTATCACCACTGCTAATCTGCCACAGGAGAGAGATTGTGGCATTTTAAGATAAGATGTTCAGAATACCATTCCATGCCTCTGTCTCATACCCTAATGGCACAAAAAATAATAGATATGACATTGCAATGCTGTTTCTTTGAGTCTGGAGCATCCTTCTCCTGCTGGCCTTATCAAAACTCCCATTGTAATTGGCAAGTTCTCATTTTGCTGGGAATCTTAGCGGGGAGGTCATTGATTTCTCACAACCAATTCGATCTTTTTACATGCCTGACTGCCCTAAATCACTACAAGTAGGAAACTATTTTCAAAATTTCTCAAGAGCCCTGAATGTATTGATTGAATCTAACTTTAACTTCAGACATTAAATTCTTTTTTTTTTCCTAAAAAACAAACAAACAAAAAACCAAACATCCTGTAACTCTCTAAGTTCTAGACAGTGATCTGTTCTTGCTTCATTTATTTATATGCTTGTCAGTAATTTTCAGATTAAACCTTTGGTAGCTTTTTCAATGTTTCCTCATCTTTTTCACATTTTCCCATGAAAGTTAATTTTCTTTGGATTTTCTCATGCTGATTTAGTTACTAGTCCAAAACAGTTGTATTTTCTGCTAAATAGCAGCATATTGCCTGCGTTATATTATGTTTATAATTATTTCTCTTAGATTCCACTACCCCCAATTAAACTTCAAGAACTTTAAAACCTAGTAGTTAATGAGAAGAAAAAAAAAAAAAAAAAAAAGGAAAACCCCAAACCTCTACCATTGGATAAATCTTTTCAGTAATATCCTCACTTGCCTTTATAAATATATCCTGAGAGTTAATGCAGTTAGCGATAATGTTTTACCTCATTTCCCCCAATCTATTACAGTGAAGAGCTCTATTAGAATTGTAGATGTGGTCCATCACGTTAAGGACCTCCAGTTTGGATTGTAAGTCACGCAAGTGCTCAGTGCACAGAAGCACCTCTGAAGTCAGTGAACTTCCATAGCCAGGAGCCTTGTGGGCTCAGACCTATGTACTTTGAAAAACACATTAACTATGTAAAGCTTACTTGGAGTACACAGAACAATTTACAACAGAGCAAAATGGCAGCAAAATATAGAGAGAAATGAAATATTCAGTCTTTCAATTAGGCTAGAGACCCCAATCCTGTTCTAATGTCTTTGTCACTCAAAGTTGAAAACAGTTCTAATCATCATCATCATCATCATCTCTGTAGCCATTTGGGAAAAAAAGGGAGTGCCTTTTTGTGTGCTTTTTTTTTATGAGTGGTACAATTTACAGACATTGTAGAAAGCCTTCCAGGCAGAGTAGAGAGCACTAAGTTGGTGACATGAATTTTTGTTTGCACCCACTCTTTTCAGTGGAGTTGAACCAAATCACAAATATCAGCTTTATATGCAACTTAAAAAAAAAAAAAGGATGTATTTTGTTTTTAACATGTATATATATTTTTTTTAATTACAATTTTAAATGTTGTAGTCATGGATAGTCAAGGGCTTCTTGCAACGTGGAAAATTATAAAGAGGAAGATTTGTACAAAATAACTGTCTGAGGAAACACCAAGCTATTTTAACAGGTAGTACCAGTATTTTTTGTGGTCCTAAGTGGACTACATGATATAAGGCAAGGTAGTCCTCCTCACTGACAATGGACATTGCTATAGGCTGTTTCATATGCAGAGCTCTTCCTCCTGGAGCTTCCTGGATTTCATGTACTCGTGTCAGATGTAAAACGCAGCCGTAACGTTTCTTCTGCCAACAGCTAGTTAAAGCTGCTCAGAGAAAGCATCTTCCACCTTGCCAGTAGGTGCACATTAGTGCCACGCTCCTCCAGTGCAGCACCAGACAAGCCTCTGACATCTCCTAGTGTTGCTGCGGCCAGAGACCGCTGCGGTGGCATTATAAACAGCCGTGATATTTGAGTAAGAGAACTATGTTATTTTCTAGATGACAGCTTCCCCATGTTTAGCTTTAGGGATGTCACTCCTCCTTCTTGGTACCGAGGCTTCTGTGACAGTTAGTAATCAGATCGCAAAATGCAATAAAGCTGTCTTGTGAATAATGCTAGGAAGTGGCCAGCTGAAATCTTGAAATCCAAGGCAGCAGTTACAGCTGGAGCAAGCTGTATTTTCTACTCCTGGATCTGCAATGGGAAACAAAGGAGATTTCTCACAGTGTTTTGCTCTAACTTCAGTGGACTATGACCATAAAAATAACAAAGCTGTTGGAGATACGGTAGCAAATTTTTAATGAGAGTTATTTTAAACAGCTCTGTGTAACTCAAACATTGAGCAGAAGTTGAGGAAGGAAGAAACAGAACAATGACTTAGTTTTCTTCCTTTTCCTTTCATAATCACATGACTATTATTATTATTATTTTTGGATTAAGCGTTGCTTGAATAATATGGTTTCTTTACTGATTTTGTTTTGGTCTAAGTTAAAAAAAGGAGAGAGAGAGGGTTATTAGGCTGTGAGGTTTTGCCAGGAAGAAAGGAAGCTGCAGTATTGTCCAGGCACTCGGAAGACATGGGCTTTAGTCTCTACCCCAATCGCTGAAAAATCTGTTCAGCTTGTGTCCACTGCAATAGGGTAGAATCACTCCTAACAGTGAGCACACGTCAACCTCACATCTATAGCTTGAGAAAGTGACACATCTTTTGCTACGCAAGCAATTCTTTTGAACATTGAATCACACTGTTTGTAGGAAGGTTGCACATTACATCGCTTAGTCCTCATATAGTGAGCAGCTCCAGACAGTCTACGTTATGATATTGGACAAGTAACGAATTGCACCTAAGTCACTTCCATATAGAACCAGATTTTGGAGAATATTCCTGCATGCAAGCCCATGTAAAGGACTATGCCCATTGTCCAGGCACGGTCCTAAAGGCCTGTGTGTGTGTCTACATGAACATTAAAGATATGAGCACATGCTGTAGTTTATACTGTTCATAGTTTATGGTTAAGCTTGAAGACAGACATCACTGCAAAACCCAAATCCCCACTGGGAAGCAGCTTGTAAGCACTGTGTACAGAATGCCATAACATTACCGAATGGTGCTGCAGCCTAAAATTATTCAGATAACTTTGATGCAGAAACATAAAGCCTATAGGAAACTGAACTTCATAAAAACATGCAGTTATGCACACAAACTGTAATTTCCTATGAAAGTTAATCTTTTCTATTACTCTTATTACATTTGTAAATGGAATGCTGGTTTGAATTATAGCTGGGTTCAGTATTTCTTTTTGCTTCAGTAGTCATTGCTTTGGTATTTCAAGTATTTATTATAGAAGCTTGTCAACTCTCATTCATCATACACCTGCATACTGGTCCTACACAAGAGTAGGTCAGAACCACAGCAAACACTGTCATTATATTGCAAGTCATCTCTGTTGCTTCTCTGCAATAAATTAATTACTAAAGAATAACCAGGAAGGACTCAAACATGCATTAGAGTCAGTGGCATTACTTATGTGCTTACATGTAAGCACAGTTTCTGCTATCTGTCATAGTCATAAAAAATTTTATACAAAATTGAGTTTTGCCTTACACATATGATAACATTGATACTATTTTTAGGATGGATCATCTGCATGAAAATACAGCATCCTTTTCATGTAGAGAGCTTTCTATTCTCTGGGTACGGTGGAGAATCTTTAAAAGATTCCTGCTAGCTCTCTGTAACTGGTAGCAAATCAATGTGATCTGCATTACAATACTTGCATCATAACTTTGAAGAGGGACTGAATTTCTTTGGCTGCCTGTGCATCCAGAATCACTTTAAAGATACCATTTCTGACAGTCAAGGTTATCTTTGGCTTTGTTCCCAACCATTTCATTGTAAACTGAGTTCAGAGGCAGCAAAAGAGTGGCAAGCCAGTGACATAACATCAGACAGCTTTGGTTCATGTTACACAAAGAGCACAGTAGCACAAACCATGTCCTTCCACTGGGCTTACAGTGTAGCCAAGTTGTCTTTGTAGGAAGATGGAAAGTATTAGAACAAAACTACATATTGTACTGCTTTGGGAGCTAAAGGATGACTGACCCCACGTGAAAAATCCTGCATGATTCAATAGGAAAATGCCCCAATTTATCATCAATCCTTATTTAGAGGTAAATGGGGTAAATGAGGTAAATGAAAAAACAGGCAGATGTACTTTTCTGCACATTCTGTAGTTGAGACCATCCAAGCACAAACAGAATAATGTGTGCAATGTTGTACTGAAAACGAAGCTATTAGGGAAAACAAAGAATAAAAGCAATCTCCCCTCTAAGCTCCAGCAAGCAGATATAACATCATCAAATTTTCTTCTCTTTAAGGTAGCTGTGTAATCCCGTTGCTAGAACCTCCCTATACAAAACTCTCCAGAATACTTGAAGGTTCTCCACAAATAAGCTAGCTCTATGGATCTTCTTGCATAAATTGGATTCTCGTGTTGCTGCTCACACAGCTCTCTTACCCAACTTCTGTAACATTCAGGGGACATCTTAGCAAGCCATTTTTCTAGTTTCTGCTTCTTGGTGACCAACACGAAGACAACTCCTCCCTTGAATCACGTAGGAAGGAGTGCCATGAAAGAAGGCAATGACATGGTAACAGTTGGATAGAAGCAGACACGTACAATCCATTCTCTGCCCCAGAAAAGCCTCTATTCTAGGAAACCTCCTTTTGAGAGCTTCAGGTTTCCCATGGCAACGCCTTATTGATTCTGTATAAATAGATTATTCTTTTCTTCAAACACTTATTATCCTAATATCTCAGCAGCTTTAAGAGACAACATAGAAAAAGCATCAGTAAAATTAAAGATTGGCTTCCATGTTGGAAATTTCAAAGCTCATGGAAACACAGCAGCTGCCATGCTTCCGCAAGCATAGATATTTCTCCTAGTAGTTTTTGAATAAGACTTCGTGTGAATTAATGCACAGGAAGGAAATATTTTGGTGGAATAAGTAAGGGAAGCTATCCCTTCAAAACAAAACCACCCCCAGGATTTTTCATACTATCTGTCTTGACTTATACCAGATCAGTTTTTGGTAAATAAACTAAATTTGACCTTTTTAGTCCAGGCCATGCTGCTATTGCTTTCACGAAGACAATGGGATAGAACCAGTTTGCCTGAGTTATTTACATAAATTAAAGTGGATTTACTGAGGCTGAAAACCTTCTATTGTCTCCTAGTGGAGAAATCAAATGTATTAAAAAGGTAATTCTTTCCCATATTTTTTAATCCTCTCAACATGTTTCCTTTACATATACAGTATGAGCCAAAGATAGCAGGATTTAAGAGAACACTTGCAAATTTTATTTTGGCATATTGTATAATGCAAGTTCAAGATGATGGAATAAATTACAGATCCCTAAAGGAAAGAGAACATTGTCATTTCTGAACCTCAACTGTTATAATTGCGCATCCCAATTATGTATAATCCAGTATAAATTAGTAACTACAATGGCTCCTCTAAATAGGTCAAAAGTATTGCAAAGAAACAGACTTCTGCTTGGCATTAACTTATCACTGCTTTCAATGAAGCCACTATGAATAGATCTGGTCTGTTATTTATGAAGTTACCTGCCTACCTATTCATTACTTTTAATCACAGTTTTTGAGTCATTCTGTCCTCTCATCTTTTTCTCTTCCACTTTCTTCTGTAGCAACCTTTTCCATGTGCCAAAATTATTCATTCATATTTCTTTATGTTTAGATTTACCATCGTTGCTAATGGTCCCCCTTTGTGGGTTTTCTCTTCTATACAGCAAAATAGTTGTTTTTGGCCAACGTGACAAAATTTTTGTTTGTATGTAGGACAATATCTGTTCCTGAAGTACTATAAGGTTTTTATTATTCTGCGAAGCAGTACAGAACGTAATATGCTTTAACTTGATACAAAATCTTTGGAAACTCCCTTCCTCTCAAATAATTGATGTTTTCTTTGGTTTGATTCTATATTAAGCTGCCTGAAATGATGCCATCTCAGAACTATATATGCTAACATAAGGTTGATTCCTTTAAAACCTTAAATACCCCTCTTTAATAGCATTTCTGTTCACAATTTTTTAGTAAGTGCAATGTTCAGCTTTTTCTTAGGGTAGGCGGTACATTTTCATGATCTTAATGATATAAAGCAGCTTGCCTTAATTAGGAAAGCATTGTGCTCAGGAGATTTATTTTTACTTTGTTACTGAAACTAAAGCTAAATTATATAGGGATGCCCTTGCAAATGACAGAATAGGAAAAGTAACAAGCATTTGCAACTTCTCCTAAATTTAAGAATCCAGGATGCTGGCCCATGTGACTGGCAGGGCTCAGACTAATGCTGGAAATCCAGACTCTTGGTCTCCCATGGCAGATATTGAAAAATACTGCTGTCCCATATCCTAAAGTGTTATCTGTTACTTGGCACAACAACGCTGCCACTAACAGGAAGAAATGCTTGCTAAGAGCGTTTCCTCCAAAACCGACTCCTTTCAACATGTTTTCATAGAGTAGGCTACCCTACCTTCTGCACCTCTATAAATTCAAAATCATCAGTGGAATCTATGAGGATCAAAATGCCTTAAGCTCTTCTATTCATGTTTTATTCATGTTTTCAACCTCTCTTTTTATTTACCTGCTACGCTGCCTGCCAGAAGTAGTTTTTGGCAGACAGCAGATAATTCATTTTGTGGACATCTGCTCAAAATGTGTTATGAATAATTAGAGAAGTCTGTAGGGTCTACTCAATGGGATTGAGCACTGACAATATCAAGGGATTTCCAATGCTCTAATCTTCCTCGTAATAAAAAGAACTTTTAAAAAGAAAGTTCCTTCAGTATTTAAGATATGTTGCTAGAACAGAGCAACAGAACTTACGTCAGGACCTTTTGGGCTCCAGTCCTCTTTTTCATTGCCTCCACTCCGATGAAAGAACAGCTTCATAAAAAGGACATGGGAGGAAAAGAGATGACTGGTGGGTGAAGATTGATTCCCATTTACTACGTTAGAGAACCTAACCCACATTTTAATAGAATAAATGCTATCTGTAGGTAAGGGACGGGCACACACCTGTTTTATTAGTGTATTCTACATGCCAAGCAAATTGAAGTGAAGTTTTGCAAAGTATGTTTGTGATTACCCATCAGTGCGGTCATTCATGTTCATTAGATTAGGGTTATCCATAAACACGTGGTGTAGTTTACATATTTGCACAATTTGGGCTCCAATTCAAATCTGTCTGAAAAAAGTCACAGCTATTTTTGGTCCATTTCTATTTCAATGGCATTTGTGCTCTGGGGAAGCTCAGGAAAGCTATCTTCCACATTAACCTACCTGAAAGCATCCAGTCTCTGAAAAGTTTTCTGACATAGCATATACAATATGTTTTCAGCATGTTGTTATTGCTTTTATTTTTAAGAATTTTTCTACATGGTTTTAAGAACTACTTTTGTTTGGTGCCGAGTGTTATTAAATCAAGTCATTTGTGTTTTTCTTAGCTCCTTGGCTGACTAAATATTTCAGATTGGCCTCACACTTTCTGAAGTGTTCTCTTTATTTATGCTTCTCTAGAGAAATATTCTCGTTAAGAAGTGATAACAGCATCTAAACCTCACAGAATTTCATCCAGTGTGCCAGTGACACTAAATATATTCTTTCCTTTTTTTTTTTTTTTTTCCTCCCTGAGCTCTCCTCAGGCTCCCCAAAAGCGAGTACCAGCCATGAGACTATTTCTGAAGACAGGTCAGATTTTGTAAATGGCATTCCTCTTGCCAACTTAGCAAATAAAAGTTACAGTTTTGGAACTGGAAACCAATCTACTTCCAGCCTGGGGTTTATGAGGGCTGTATGCACTACACAAACAAACAGTCTCATCATTGTAGAGATGCATACAATCATTGCAAGCTATTAACTCAGCCTACAGATGAAATTATGATATGATTGCCTCCTATGTCAGGCTTTTGAATTGCCTTTCAAGGGTTTTGTTCACAGCAAAAGGCACAGAATGAGCCTTCAGATAGTTAGCAATGGTATTGTTAACTACATTTTTTACCTTGCTCCAAAGCAATGTTCATACAGTAATCCAACCTGTATTTTCTCTTTATCAATTATTTCTTGGCTTGCCTGGGCTTAAATGAATTATTCTGTACCCTATTCTGTAGCCATTAATTGTGGCTTTTTTACACGAACCTCAACTAAATAAAACACAACTTCAAGGACAAGTTCACATGTTTCACAATTATATTTTCTTCCAGAAAAAAAAAAAAAAAAAAAAGCTTGCTTTTGCAGGTGTCACAGAGAAGAGGACACTGAAAATGTCATACCTGCTATTATTGAAGTAATAACTGCGGTACTTTTTTGGACTACCTTTCTAAATTTGTTTTCTGAGTGAATGGCAGGCATGATTTTCTATTCCTGGTTTAAATCTTTACAAAAAAAAAAAAGCTTGAAAACTAGTAAATCATGTGCACCAAAAGCTTTAAACACTACAGCACTGATTGCTAGACAGATTCTACTAATAGAGAATATTTGCAGCAAGTTTTAAACACCAATGAAGCTTACATATGATGAATTACATCCATATTAGCTATATAATACATCTCCCTAGCTTGCTAGTTTTAATCTAATCTAAGAATATGAGCCTGGTTATCTCTGTAGCTAGGGGAGAAAGACATTTATTGCAGGCAACTCATTCAACACTAGGAAAGCTGCTAGAGATGCAGAACAGAGGGGGGATGCAGAACGCGCGTTTTACAGCAGCAGTCTCGATGGCTAGCCAGACCAGGGATACAGCTTTCAATGGCCAAGTGTAACCAGGGGCAGAGCATGTTAATTTGTAGCTGTATTTGTTTTCTTGATAGTTATCTTCTGTTTAAAAAGGACTCCAAATCATGACAACACAAATAAAGTTAAGCATGCAGAGAGTGGCTCGAGCAGATGCTTACCACTATTGTTGACTCAGGCTAATTACAAAAAAGAAGAGTATACAAGGGAGTTTACATGGGAGGATTCCTTCTCCAAACCCGCTGGGCATTACAGGCATGCAAGTAACAGAAAGATGGAATAAAACACTTCTGCTACGAATTTACCATATCATCAGAAGAACATTAATTACAGCTAGCTCCAGGACTCTCTTCCTGTAATCACGCATTGGAGCTTTTCAGAAACTGTTCATCACTAACGTTTTCAGCAAGAAGTAGATGCTATATTTTACTTTTCTCCATCATGTAATGAATTACCTGGAGGAAAGCATTTACTGAATACTTCATGGAAAGCACAGGATAAAAGGAAAAACTGTATCTTCTCTTTTCCCCTCTCCAACCAAGTATTGAGGGACCTTTCCACCACACTATGTGAAACATTTAAGCTGTGGATTGCTTTTGCAGTAAAGTTCACATTCATGGTATGTATACTCTCCTGGAATATTAAAATACAGAGGTGGAAACAGTCCAAAAGCAAGCAAACCGATTACCAAACCAGGCCTTCAGAGGTCAGTTTGCATCACTAAAATGGTGAGAGTCTGGAAGAGCTTTTCAATAGGAGTAATGGGAGCAATACAACCCACCACGGCTTAGGACAGGACAGAAGAAGCTGTGGTTGCCAAGGCAGGAAGGCACAGAGTTTAGTTTAACGCACCGAGTTCCTTCCAGACTGCGTTTCTGAATAGATGTGCTGCCAAAATAAATCCCAGCAGCTTTCTGAGGTGGAACTGGCAGAGACCAGGCCACACTGTGGGGCAGCGGTGACCTTTGCAGCCGTGCCAAGGAAGAGGGGCGGCTGTGCAGGACCCCACTTCGCTACTGGTGGGGCCAGAGCCGCCAGGACACCCCCAGCCCAGCCCCTGCATCAGGACTGGAACGCAGCTCCCGGAGGATGAGGCGCAGGGATTGTTTAGAAGCACGCAGATGGCTTAGTACAAGAAAGCGAAGGAGAGTCCAATCGATATCAAACTGAAAATTGAAGTGTGAATTTTAAATAGGCAGAATGCAATTACCCAAATAGGAACTTGGCTCAGGCTCCAAGCAATCGAGGGTTTTATATCTGTATTTTGGAAGTTTTACGGGCTTACATAGCCATGCCATGCAAATATCAGAAACAAAATAATAGCTGTACAAAGAGAGCTGCTCAAAACTGGGCTTTTGTGTAGTGACATAATGAAGTCTCCCTAGCTCAAACCATGCTGCCACAGCATAGACACTATAGCATTCAACATGGGCTTTGCTGATTAAAAAAGCAAACAAAAAGAACCCAGCAAACAAGAACAACAAAAACAAAATGCCACAGCTGGTGAATGCACTGACATTCAGCAAGACCTGATGTGCCTAACTAATATCGAAACTGATTTAAGTGCAGACCCTGAGTACAATCCTTGTTAAAAATGTGTGCACACATCTGGGGACACAGTATGTGTTCCTTATAAAGCCAAAGCAACCTAATGGGCTACAGTAGTGTAGCACCACCTTCAGCAGAGATCCAAGGCTCAGCTGCCTCAGACAGCCCCAGTGCTGCTGGGAGCAAGGTCACCCAAGAACAGTGGCAGGAGAAATGCCCACAAGTGACTAAGGTTGATCGATCCTGCCCTGCATCCCTTTGGGATGAATGGTCATCCTTGGCACAAAGGGCATCTATACTGAATCAGTGATTTGGTTAAAAACACAACAACAACAAATCCTTAGAGGTCTCCCTGTAAAAAATAAATAATTACAAAAATAAATAAAAATTGCTGAAGTAGTTCAAAGATACACCCCTAACCCCAATAAATAAAAAAGCCACACGACAGCATATTTAAAGAGTTTTATTTAGTCTTTACAGTTTCATTTCCTCCCCTCACAGGCCCTTCAGAGCATCTCTGTCAGTCTAGCATCCTGCGAGGGATGCATTTCAAAATAGAAACATGGTATTGTAAGAGCTTGTCACCGATGCAGCATGATTTAGCCATCTGCATGGAATGTGTTTCAGTTAAGAAATGACAATTCCCAAGCTTATCCCAGAGAGTTGTCTGAACAATTAGCTCCTGTTTCCCATCTACTTTAGAGAAGAATGCATGAAAATTTCATATCATTTCTATTATAGACTTCCTGACTAGCTACCTTAAGTAGTCTTGTTGCAACACTGACCTCAAATTTTAAGCCATTAAATACAAAATTCTGAATTTTCATTACAAAACAGTTTCTTATTCATTTCAGATAATTAATGATAATTAAGTAATCTACAGAGAGATTCATTTCTCACTTATTTAAGATCTGCCTCAGATGCAAATTCCAGCAATGATAACAGCAAAGCACCATCCTTTTCCTTGTCTTTCGTTCATTGCATCTTTTTTTCCCCTACTCTGACCAATGTTATGTTGTTTTCTTCACCCTTCTTGAATAACAACAACCTTGAACTTAACCAGAAGAAATCACCAAATTCTAAACTGTATACATAGATTTACTGCCCCCTGTTCTATGAATTTAGCCTATGTTATACAGCCTTGAGTCCCATTGCCCCACTGTAATTCTGGTTTATAAGGGTAACATTTTTAGTTCTGCGACATGCCTTCCAAAGCAACATAAGCTTAAAAACAAATAAAGGCCCTCATTAGTGCACAGAAATGTATTCATTTCAGAACATAAGTTGCAAAATAAATGTTGGTTGAAATTAAGAAGTAAAAAAAAAGTGACATTTGCTACTTTATTGCATGGTGCTGAGTCCAAGTGATTTGCAAGCTGTGTTGCTTTTGAGTTACAGCTTGGCTGCTCTCAACTTAGAGCTTGGTACTTGGGCCCATGTCTGTGGAACCACTTACAGTAACTCAGCAACTCTGGGGGACAGGGTTAGTCTAAATTTCAGCAGCTTTCCTCCCCACAACAGGATCTATACAACCTACAAGATCAGCTTACAGAAGGGGGCCCTTAAGGGTTCTCCTACATAAAAAGCAGCATGTGTAGAGCATTGCACAGCGCAGCTCACAAATCTCTCTTTTGTTGTGTTTATGTGTCATTTGTAAACTCTGCAAAGAGCTCAAAGCAAGCTAAATGTCATAAATCTTGAAAGAAGCTAGTACTGCTTATAATTTATATATCATGAGAGGTATTGAGAGTACCATCGAGTTTTAAGAGGCTGAAAACAAGGGGAAGCAGCCTGGAGCCTAAAACCAGAAGTGGACTAATTAAAGGGGTTGACAGATACATTTCTCCAAGAATAGAGACAGTTCATTGAGAGCCCCAGCCAGGAGGGATGAGGAAGGCAAGAGGCAGTGGGCCAGGGGACAAGGCTGGGACATGCCAGTCCGGGCAAGCAAACGACCAGGTCACACCAGTCCCTCTAACCAGGGTTGCAGAGAGGAGAAAGTTTTGCTGGTTTATGAGTACTATCTCAAGAGGGTGCCTGATGCATTTTTCCCTTGTGTTACATCATTCTTTACTGCAAATCCATGGCTTTGAGCAAATGTGTTACTTTATCCTAAAATTCTGCCTAGTAATGAAATTATGTCATTACTTTGTTTTTCTGTCACATATACACAAGTGGGTAATGAATCCATTATTCAAGGTGGATTGGAAAGTGCATAAGGAACATGCCATCTTACGAGCCTTGGATTCCCAACGGTGCTTCGGATAATAGACAATTTGTTACCCATCTATAACCACTATTTCAGAGAGTTTCTGCTTATCAAAAAAGCGATGGGGTGACCCACAAGCTAACCCAATCCACGTGCCTACAAGCTAGTACTAGTCCCGATTCAGTAATGAAACCCAAACTCAAAAAAAAAAAAAAAAACTCTAAAAACCTCTGATGGAACAGGAAAGGGGTAGGGGGAACCATCAATGAAATCTAGTCTGTGCAAGTTGTTACTTTCATCAATAACAAACAGCAGAATCTGCTTCCTGGAAGTCCTGGTGAGTGTTTTGGCAAGTTCCAGGCTGTACAAGCATAGTCCTAATAGCTTGTGGCTATTGGCATTTACTAGATGGTTCGACAGCAACAGGAAAAGTAGGAGAGAGTGACTTAGAAATAAATTACTAAAGCCTGGGGACACGCTCATTCTCAATAATGCTGCACAGGTCATCAGGAATATGGGATATTAGTATAAATGCACCCTAGAGAAGTCCAACACCAGCTGTTTCTGTACCAGACATAATTAAAAGCATATACTTGAAAGTAAGATATGATTTACCCCACAGTATTTCAGAATACAAGCATAGGTGTTGGTCAATGTGAACAGCAAGTAGAAAACATCTGTTATGAGAGTCCGTCTAGAAAACCTGTAAAGTCTTGCTTCTTTCTAAATTAATTTTATAATAGGAGATCTGTCTGAACTCTTTAAAGGTTCCTCTCAAAATAACTAAAGTATAGCGGGGTTCCCTAGACTAATTAATACTTTACTGGTAGAAAGAAGACTCAATACCAAGTTCTTCCATACTGATACTTAAAAATCAAGATCTGTTTGAATACAACAGGATAGTGGTTCCATAGCAAGGATTCAAATTTACAGGCAGTAGTATAAAACCTCTGCAAGACCCAGAGCTGAATCCGTCTCTACCAGCCATGAGCTGAAGACAAAACAAAACAGCAAAATAAAAAACAACCTGAGCTGAACATCTGTGGACTGCGTAGAGATTCAAAATTTATATAAAAATAGGAGCAGAGATCCCTCTTTAAAGTATCACAGATCTAAACCTAAGCCTTGTGGGTGTCAGAACATACCATCTGTTAAATTAACACAGTCTAATTAATCAAAGTTAAATGTTTCTACATTTTTTTCCTACTTCTATGTCTGAATACACATTAATTCAACGAAATAGTGTATACCCTGCAATTAGATCCATGAAGAATTTAGGATGATTAATGTGTTTACAGTGAACACCCAGCCAATGGAAAACTTGAGCTGTAAGATATATGGGGAAAACATGCAAAAAAAAAAAAAAAAGCAAATACACTACAACAAATATTTAATGTAACATGTAAGATAATGGACAAACGTAAGGCCTGGGTATGGCAGCTGCCATCCAGATGGCTAACGTGGAGAACAGAAAAATGGTTCTCCCAAGCTAAAAGGGAAAGAATTTTTGATTGCAATAAAGGTACTGATCCTTTTAGCTGTCAGACTCTTTCACCAAAAAGCTGCTAAAGGAGTAGTTTCAGAACACTGAAAAAGGTGTTCCAATTTGCCAGACAAGATTGAAACTTTTCTGGACAACTGCATCTGTTTATGAAATACAAAAGCCTCCCCCAAATCACCTATTTTCCTACAAGAATGCCCACACACCCAGAGAAATCTTAGATTACATTTTCCTCTTCGAAACAAGAAAAATAATGTTTTTATCTGTAATCCTTGGACACTCTGCTGTGAAATACTTCTCCACATGGAGAACCTGCATCTCCATAGCATGGGGGCCAGGGCACCCCAGCACTGTCCAAGTCCTAGCTAATGTTTCCTGGTTTTGGATAAAGAGGATTTCATAACAACGTCTTTGAAATATGTACACATGGGGAGAAGACCTGCACTGAATTGGATCCAGTACAGATCAAGTAGCATTGGACTAACTTGCCTTGAATTCTTGATCCAATAATTCTGTTATTTGCCTTGTACCAGCACACAGAGCCCCAGTCATAAGGGTCCCCACAAGGTGACATGTATAATATAGAGGGGAAAAAAAAAAAAAAAAAGCTTCCATCAAATTGTCACCTTATATTTAAGAAAAAAGCAATCTATCCTCTTTGTCCCATCCCCACAACAAAGGTTTTCCAGGTAACTTCATAAACTGTTCAGAATGTTTTGATGTTATCCACCACTGTAGTTATTCCCATTGCTACTCAGACAAAACCCATATATTGCTGGTTCCACAGAGAAATAATCTGCTGTTGGAGTTACTAGTAGTTCATACAAACAGTCACTGTATTTCAGAAAAATATACAGACAGGCTAGTTTGTGCAGACTGATTTTTTGTTGGTGGTGGTGGGGTGCGTGTGTTTGTAGTATAAAATCTGCATAATAGTTTTGAAATTAAAGTCAATGGTACATTGAAGCAGAGGATTAATCTTGTCATTTAAACCAGATGATGACGTTTCATAGGTTTCCCTCTGGTAGTGCACATGACTACTGAGATGGGAAGCAGGGCTTGATATCCCTGCACTAGAAATGTGCAATTTGTACAGGAGACCATCACATGAACAAAGCTTTTTTTCTTCATTGGGAGCCAGGCTGAAAGACTACTCCAGGGGACAGAAATACTTTAAATAAAAAGAGGAGACAGCCATAATCATGTTAGTAATAATCAAAAATATTAGCTGAGATTTTGAAGTAAAATTTTAAAAGAAAGCTTGTTAAAGCCCCAAAGAATCACAGCAGAACTCCTGGATTTGTAGCTGGAAACAAATGCTGACTCCATGCACAGCCCTGAGGTTCATCACCAGTCTCTGCAGCTCCACGTATGAACGCCCAGCCACCTCGACCACTATCCGTGCAACTGGACTGGGAAGTTACCGGGTGCCTTCTGCTAATGCAAAGCAGTTTTCAGGATTGAAGAAGAGATGAAGAAAAGAGGGCAAAAGAAGAAGACGACAATAGTGTAGCTCCTCACGTGCTAATACCTCGCTCATATCCTCCAAGTATTGCAGCTCACTTCTGAGAGACAGACCTTGCATGCTTCCTGGTGTCACACAGCCTAGGAGGCTGCAGTGGCAGTGCAATAACATTTTTTTAAGCCTACATGACACATGAAGATGGGGTAAAATGACAGAATTTGCTGAGCAGCTGAGTACCACAAAACTGGACTTAAGAAAAATTGATTTTTCAAGATCGGGTCAGATAACGTGACTTCAGCTGTTTTTCAGGACATGGTTAGTTCTCCTCCCCAGTGGCACCATCCAGGGGAGGCACAGGAAGCATTCCTTTGGCACACAAGATGCACAGCTTCTTCTGCTTTCTGTGACCACCGTTTCCTACCACCCTGTGACACAGCAAAATACAATTTACCTTTCTCTTACCACAGGACTTGAAAAAAACTGATAATAAACAACTGATTTTTGCTTTGCCACGTCTCTCTCTATATCCCTTCCTCATAAGACGGGAGTTCACTGTTACCACAGAGAGATCTCAGCGTGATTCATCAGACAGACGTTTACATACACAGTACCACAAATAACAGAAAGAAATGCTAATTAAAATTCCCCTCAGTTCAGCAGAAGCCATCCACCTGTGCTTCTGGAGGCCCTTTGTGTGCTATCATTGCTCAATACCTTTCACCATGGTCAAGGCAGGCGTAAAGCTGACACAAAATTAAGAGAAAAGGCACAATAGTGAAACAGCTATAATACCAAGGAAAGCAGGACATAGCACGCCTTCCACCTTGCCGTGGCTAAGGAAGGAAGCCAGAGACACGCCAGACATGGCAGCACCAGCTCCCACCCCACGGCCCAGGCCACGGCCCGGAGCTGCACGGAGCTTTCCCCATGAGCTCGCCACCAGCCCGCACTATGCGGTACCGAGCACGTCTCCGGCAGCACGCGCTGGGCCAAGCTTGAGTTTACACCACTTACATTGGCAGATATTTGATCTGTGTGCAAGTTGTTCCTGAGATCCACGGGGCACACAGTGCAGTTAGTTTTTGAAACAAGGCCAAAACCATAAAACAAAACAAACACAACAACACAAGAGACCCAGACTGCCTCAGTCAGACTCACCATATCAGAACCAGCTCCGTGTTTTGCTGGGCAAAAGAACAAGCACATCTATGACCGCTTCTTCAAAGACAGAGTAGGTAAATCAAGCTCTTTAATCCATTCTCTTTTCCTATCACAATACATTTTGTGCCAAAACACTGAAGGGCCCTAGTCAGTCTGCCACATGGCTCAGCACTGAGACCACTCACCTCTAAGACAGCAGTCTCCAGTCAACTCTTGACCTCATTTCCACCTTATCATTTCTCAGGTATCCTCAATCCTTGGGCATGCCCATGAGATCATTTCTTCAGCTGCAGATCTTTCAGCAGCTGCAGTGTGTTTTGGAGTAGCCCCCTGCTGGCTGCCGGCCCAGCTCCTGCTGCCTGCGCTCTCTACCCAAATACAGGCAGCCTCTGAGGTGAACCAGGATGCTGCCTTGAGAGGATGGGGACGGGGAACAGGGCAGCAGGAGGGGGATGTTGAAGATGGTCTGTGAGTACTGTCAGTGGCAAAGAGAAGTGGCAGATGTTGCCATTGCAGAAGACTGGGTTGGAGCAGCAGCCCACTCGCATGCTAAAAAAAAGTGCTCTCTTGCCAAGATACAGAGCAGCAGGCAGGTAGAAGAGCCCAGCAGCCTGGTGGTAGGACCACTGTCTCTTCAGTTCTGTACAACTTCCTCATCAGGAGTGAAACACCTGGTTCCTACTGCTGTTATGGTCTCCATTTACCTAATCATCAAGAGCAGAAACAGAGCAGGCAGCACTGGAGACATGCAGATGGTGGTGATTAGGGAAATCTCAGAGATGAGATTGGATTTAAATTTCTTCAGAGAGGAAAAGAAATTGGAAATTTCTTTCTCCTTATTCTGCATAAGCAACCGCTGCACTATTGCCTGAATAGAGACAAGGGAAAGAAGAGCAGTTATTCTTCCTAGAGCAGTACTGTGAATGTTACCCCTCCAAAGCCTATCATACAACTGAATTGGTCGGGGTGTTTCACTTTGGTGGGAAAGGGTAAATAAAACAATAAATCAGTTTGACCTGATCTATTTTTACTCTCCTTTGTGTTTTGGTTCACCTGAGAAAGCAATTTAGGTAATAAAGTCAAGCAGGAAAACAGCATTCCTTCCACCTCCTTTGTGCTGCAGCAAGCCAGAGCAGATTCAGCTGCAAATGCAGCCACCGCTTTGCACCTCGTGTAATCATTTGCACCTGTGAAAATTGTGTTTAATAATACACCTGCCTCAGAAGGGCAGCATTTTTACACACTGAACAGAGGCACAAATGACAACCCACTGCTCAGGGCAGCAAGGTAGTTGGTTCTCCATCTGTTTTTCTCTGCATGTGAAGAGGCTAATTCAGAATACCCCTGACATGGTCACACAGCTCTTGGCCACCTACATGTCAGAGATGATTAGCAAAAAAGGGAAGAAATCTTTCCTCTGGGGACACTGAAGGCAAGTAGAGGACAAGAGTTAGCTGAACAGTATCACTGTGTGACTCAGAGGGAGTTTGTTCTGTATCTAAACTGCAGTTCAGCTTCTTTAGCCTTAAAGTTATCAAAAATACAATGTTGAATTTTGTTTGGTTTAGTGGTTCATTCCCAACTGCTTCAGTGATTTATAACCCTAAGACTAAAACAGAAGAATATCCCTGTCTTCCTGCTAAAACTCCATCCTCCTGAGTCAGAAGGAAGAACAGGCCATTGGTTAAGTTGTAGGTCTGGGACCAGAAAGACTTTGTTTAATCCCTACTCCATCATAAACTTCCCATATGACTTCAGACAGTAGTGTTCACCTGTATCTCCAGTGCTGCTGAGGTAACTGGTTTAGATTCAGAAGCTAGCAAGTCTCTGTTTCAGCAGTTCTGCAAGAAGGTAGAAAAGCACTTCTCTCCTTCATTGGGGTGTGGTGAGAATGAATATATGGGATTTTGACTAGCTCAGCTGTCAGAGTAACAGGTTGATCAATAGCTAGACCACATTCAAGCTATCTGTTGATGGATGGCATGAAGGGATATACCAACGAAGTTCAGCAAAAGCTTAATGAAGCTTGTGCACAGCAGGAACTCACAGCTATTATCACCTTGCTACTTCACACATTCATCAGTTGATTCTTGAGGTGTGGGGAGGAAGAGGAAAATACAGCTTTTTTTTTTTTTTCTGTTTTAAGCTGATATCCTGATTAAATAACTAATTTGACTGTAATTAAATTGCTGAGACTGTGTGCACAGCATTCCCAACCACTAGATCACGTTGCTGAGGGACTGGAGCAGGCCTCCAAAAGCAGACTACAGTCCCTAAGGACTAGAGGGCCTCCTGGAGCTCACCTGAGGGGGACTATTGCTCATTTAATCCAGCTTGAGCAGGCTGAGCCAGGAAGCTCTAGAAGTTGCTGGCAGCTGAACCCTCAAGTGAACAAGGCGATTTTGTCCTGCTAATTGCTAAGCAAGTAGTAAAAGGGCAATGTTCCTTGTTCCTTCTTACCAGAGACTGCGATGCTCCCATTACTCAGTTTTCTTTGCTACTGTTCATTTGCATCGTGCTAGAAAATGGAAAACTGTTCAACGCAGGCAGATGTAGGGATGGATTCAGACAAATTTACCAAGGAAGCACAAGACAGTAATGGTCAGCATGATAAGTAGCAGAAGGAAATGGCTGTTTTCACTTTGACTTGCTTTAATTGCCAGCAGTTCTATAGCTTAAATCACAAAAGTTTGCATCAGAAGATCTGCAGCAAAGCCTACAAGGCATTGCAGAAGTGGATGCTTCTATCATTACCTCCTAGGAGCTGCAGCTATATTTCAGTCACCCCTGTGCTAAGAGAAGACTGAGCTTCCTGATTTCAGCAGCCTCCTATTTCACCCCTGCTGCTCCTTCCCTGGGGTTAAATGCTGAGGATGTTTTCCTCGCTTCCCAAAATACCAATACCATTTCCCAGACAATTGTCTACACATCTATAGAAATGGACATTGTTGAAGGTTGTATTGAGATGATTGGAATGGAAACCTCTGTATACATCAACTTCAGCCTTGCTCTGCGAGGCCTGTGATGCCATTTGAATTTGGAAACCTATTCTGCTCCTTTTTGCCAGCTTTGTTAATATCTTTCTTGATGCTACTGCATTGCTTTGGGTAATTTTTCCCCAGTGCCTCCTTCTCCTGATTTCTCATTTTCTGTGACCAGAGAAATTCATTAAGCAGTGCTGGAATCTGCTACAATCCATGGGCTTCCACATTTGCAGAGTATTGTTGCCAACTCTGCAGAAGTTCAGGATATAAATGTATAAGTAAACTTATTAGATATGCATGGATGTATATGGGTCACGTGAAGTATGTATACACACACACGTATATATATGTGAACATATATTTCATTTCAAAAGAAAGTTTACTTCAGTTTGCTAATGTGTACAGTATTTATATTCTTATAAATTTTCCCTTAACTGTATGTTTGTAAGAACCACATCAAGTTGTCAAGCATAATAGTTTTAGCAGCAAAAATAAATTCACAAATGCAATTTCATGTCAAATATGGAATCAATTTCTTTCTGGGTAGTTTTTAGTTGAGATTTCTCTCTTAGTGACTGTCATTTAATTTCAGAATAGCTTACTGCTGCAGTATACTGGCTTTGGAGATAATTTTGTAAACTATTTAAAAGAAAATGGACATAAGGTTTCCTTGTTCAGATCTTTGCTACTTACCAGCTTTCTTCAAAAACCCTCTGAAAAGCACCATAAACTCAATCCTGCGTGCCATGGTTATTTGGTCTGTGTGCCTAAGCCAGATCTGATGGGCTGATCCAGGCGTAGTGGCTGTGAAACCCAGGGGCCTGGTCCATTACGTTTCCGGTGCCCATCACAGCAGCAGAACAAGGCTCCTCCCGTGTAAACCACTTTTTGGGCACATATGGGTAAATTTCCAGAGATATTGAATCTCTATGAATTCCACCATAATCAATGGCCCCTGTATGCTTAGCATGTTTACCGCTTTAACTAAATTAAATCCACTTGTACTCCTAATGTAAGGGAAAGGGGATGAACTCAGGCAAAGCTGCTTTGTAAGCTTTGGAGTTGTTCCGAATCTTAGCTACAGTTCCCTCAGACATACACACTCCTTGATTACAAAGTCACCATTAAAATTACATTATAGGATGTGAATGGGGTCAACAATGCTAGTGAACAAGAGGTAAAAGCAACCATTAAAAGATATTTGCTGACAGGTAATCTTTGTAGTCTTAGAGGAGGCCAGGTAGGTCACTGAATGTGAAATGGTGAGATCAAGAAATATAATCAATTATTAATTGTCATAATTTATTATTTATTTCCTCAGTGCTACAGTTTACCTAGAGCTTTATAGGCAAACAAAAAGATCGAGGCATTCAAATCAAACCTACATGCTGACATTTTAGTTTTGCATCATTTACAGCTTGTGCTGTATTGCAAATTTAGGGTGGATTTCAAAGGACACTGAATTCAATGGCAAATCTCCCCCATAATTAAGATAGTAGCCTATTAAGGTTCTCTAATCAGCTTTATTGCTAGCATCCCAGCGCACGACTACGTCTACAAACCAGATTAACCTCCTGGCTTCCAAACTGTTTTACACTGCTGGGTACTTTTTCAAGGATATATCTTATACAGATGATTTAATTTTTTTTTTTTTAGTTTGAAAAAAGTGTCTGGAAAACTTGCCCCCCATTTCCAATGGAGGAAGAACTGAGATAGTGGGAAATCAAAAGCAAATCTTGGATAGACATTTGAGTTGTTTGACCCTGTAAATTTAAGCCTATGTTCATGTAGGTATCTCCCAAACCTAACAATCACTTTGGTCTTAAGAAATCTTGTTCAAATAGGAATTTTAGTCATAAGAGCAATGATCTGCAGATTTAGATCTTATGTTCACACACACACTTTTACCATTCCTTTGCCGATTGGGGTGAATATTAGTCTCAATGAAAGCAAAGGGAATTTTTTCTTTTTTTTTTCTTTTTTTCTCT